>WEZZ01012989.1:34496-58681 GCA_013400585.1 Chloropsis cyanopogon
CTTCCGCACGGTGCCGCCCACGTGACGTGCCCGCACCCGGAAGCGCGGCTGGGGAAGGGCGGGGGGAGCCTTAAAGGAGCCGCGCCCCGGTTTTGTGTGAGGGGATGTTCAACCCTGGAGGGGCGGGCAGCCGGCACACGGCGCTCTTCCTTATCACAGAGTCAATTACACCTCCGAGATCATCGACACCAACCCAACACCGCCGCTCCAGTCTCCTTAAACACCTCCAGGGACGGTGACTCCGCCACCTCGCTGGGCAGCCCGTTCCAAGGCGCAGTTACCCTTCCTTTCTGTGGAGAAATTCCACCTCATGTCCAACCTAAACCTCCCCTGGCGCGCCTCAGAACTGCCCCTCGTCCTGCCGCTGTGGGCCTGGCAGCAGAGCCCGAGCCCCTCCTGGCCACCAGCTCTTGACAGGGAATTGTAGGGAGCCAGGAGGTCCCGCCGAGCCTCCTGTCCCAGGCTGGGCCCCCCCAGCCCCCTCAGCTGCTCCTCACAGCCCTGTGCCCAGACCCTGCTCCGTCCCCATCTCCGGACCGGCTCCAGCACCTCAGGGTCCTTCTTGTCATGAGGGGCCGAGCCCTGGCCGCTGCTGCAGCGCCACAAACGTGTCCTTGTGTGCCGCCCCCCAGGCCTGGTTCAGTTGTGGGACATCCTGAGACTGCCCTGGGTTTGCTGCTGGCAGAACCTGCAGCTCTGGGTGCTCAATTACAAATGCTCTGCAGGCCCCCAACTCTGAAAGTGCTGCTTAACCTCTGGGAATAAACTAGACCTTGCAGGTGCCCACTCTGAACATCCTAAAGAAGGAAGAGATCTAACATGTCTGTTCCCATTTGAAGATGTCAGCTAATTGATAGGTATTTCCATTAACCCACAGTTAAGGCAGTGTTGGAAGTGATTTTTGTGGATTGGTGTTGCAGCTGTCTGCTGGCTCCTGTGATTGGGAAAGATGGCATTGACCAATTTTCACCAGGAATGGACTCACATCTCCAACCAGATTTACTGCAGTAAATGAATACATACATTTTGCAGTGGCTCTGCTATTTCTAACTCAGTGCATGAAACCAATGACATCCTACTTTTTAGTAATGTTTATCCTTTTTCCATTGCCTTCCATCAAGCACAGTGAATTTCCATGTGAAAGTCACGCAGAGTGGCACAGCTCATCTTTAAAGTTTAGATCAGTTTACTTTTTCACTGTTTATATCTATTTCTTGTCTTCATTTGATTGAAAGTGCCAGAATAATGGTTTTCTGTTACAGTATGTCTTGCAAAAGGAGCATTGCTGTGCTATCTGGAAACAGAATTTCAAAATGAGCCTCAAGCAACAGACTTAGCATCTACAAAGACACTGATTTCATACTTTTGCTTAATGTTTAAAGAAATCCCTGCAAGAAGCCATATGGTTTTGCAAAGAATCAGTTGATGAATGAATGAATGAATAAATGAATGGAGTGCTGAGTTGTGTAACTCATTCATGATAGTCCCTTAGGCAAATCCCAGTGAGAGCCAGGCTATTTATTTATTTGTTAAAACCAAAGACAATTACATAAAATTTTGTTGGCTCAAGTTGCTGAGTCTCCTTTTCCGTTCTACTTTTTAATGAACATGGCAAGTATCCACCATTCAATCATTTCCATACTCTCTTCATCTGGACCAGCCTGATAAAAGGCTGAAGAGAGCCTGAACCCAAAAAAATTCATTCAGCTGCAAAAGTCACAAACCTCTGCACCCGCATTGATTTTCCCCAGCTGGTCTGGGCAGTTCCACAGAGGGGAACACAGAGCACTGTGGAGGGCAGAGGCAGGGCTCAACACCAGCTGATATCCCTTCAGAGCCTCAGAGTTCAATGTGGTGTTTTTTGTTTACACCTGGTTTCAGCAAAGCCTGGGTCTGTAAGCTTCATGTTACGGGGACTGCTGAATCCAGGAGTTGCATTTTGTACATCTGTACTGAGACATCAGCAAGAGCAACCTGGTGACACTTAGTGAGTGCTCCGAAGTGAGTGACACCTTGGAGCACAGACTCTTCCAGAAACGCTGTCCTGTCCACCACCTCTCCAGAATACCCAACACTGTTGGCAGGAGACATTTGGGATTGTTCTCCTACAGGAAGGTATCTCCAGACAGGACCTGAGGTCATCTTCAGTTGGTCCAGTACCTTTAGCCAAACACATAGACCAAAAAAAACTCCAGAATTTTGTCCACAGACAATGATTTGGATCTGGGTGTTCTTCCCTTAAAGAAGAACTGTTTGTTCCACCACGAATTTAAACGGTAAAACTGGCAGCTCTAGGAAGGATTATTTCAGACTTTGTGCAATGCTAAATTATCTGGTTTCGTTTTTTTTAAAAAGAAAAATCTCAGTAGGAGACAGTTCCACCATGTTACCAGATGATTCTTTGCCAAGGGTTGTTTTCCAGCTTTGCAATAAAGGAGAATCTCAGTCAAAAAGAAACCCCCCTGAACTTTTAAGATAGCTGTATTCAGCTTAATGACATGAAATTAAAAAGCAGGATTTCTTTCCCTGCCAAAATGGAACTTAGGCAAAGAAAGGCTTCCCTACAAATAATTTGGAGTTAAAATAACTTTCGTTTCAGGTCTGAAGATACAGAAACACGATAAATACTTATATTAAATTGTCAGAGTTTGTGCCAGTTGGGTTGTAAAGAAAATGGCCTTCTGTGTGAGCTGAATAGATGCTGAACCAGCAGTTTGAGTTGAGCAGAAGGGTGACAGATATTTCAAAGCTCTGAACTTCCTTGAAAGGGGTAAAGAGTGTATTTAAACAGACGTTCTCAAAGGGGAAATAGCCTCTTCATTAAACCATCAATAATGCAAGGCCAAAGGGGCTTGGTGACCTCCTCTAATTATGTGAAATAGTGACTGTGACAACACTTCAGTCCACTGTAACATTTTATAATTCTGTCATAGGAGGAGATGAATGAACCTGCTCTGTGTGGTCTAGATCACTAATTAAATATCCACTTGTGAGTTGGATGGAGCAGCAATAGCTGTAGGAGAACCATCACAAATCAAGGAGCACCTTCCTACACATAGCTTGTGTTCATGTCTAGAATAATTTTAAAAAATGATCCTACAGCAATTCCTCAAACTGCACACCAATGTGGACACATTTGATTAGTTTCAATGAGGGTAAATTGTTTTTTTCTTCACTGGAATATCTGTGCAGACTCAAAGTGGAGCTTAATGAGCATTTTTCTGTGTTAGACAATATATATCCATACCAGGAGTTAACATTTGTTCATGAATGCACCCAAAAAAGCCAAGGCACACCCCACTGCACTGCACGGGGGTGTCTTTGGGGGTCAGGGGGATTCCAGCCTTTAAGGCAGGACTCAGATCAGATGGTGCAGAAAAGGAGCAGCTTGAAGGTTGTTATAAAAGGAGCAGCTTGAAGGAGCAGCTACGTGTTGTTCACACGTAGAAAAGGAGACTGCGGAGGAAAAGAAGACCCCAAGGCTACCAAAAGAGGAAATGCAGCCCAAATTCTGCGTGAAGACCCTCTGATACTAAATCATATAGAGACAGAAATGACACTTTCCCCTGTGAGTAAATACTGCTTTCAAACATCTGGTGTTAGCAGAAATTCCTTAACCAACCTGGAGAGGCTGTTTGGGTGTCACAGTGACTCACTGAGGGCAGTTTAGAAGCTCCTTCTGCCTGATGGATGCCTGAGCTGTCCCGTCCTTGGAAAGCCTTAGGCTGTAGTAGAGCTGCTTTCTCGCAATGAGAGACTGCATGGAGCTGTGGCTCAGATACCCAAATTAATTCCTTTTTTTGTTTTTTTTTCCCAAGGATGTGAATAGGAGAGAACTGCTCTAAGCTGCTAAAAGCTGCAGTGCTGTCTCCAGTTAAGGGGGAGTGAAGCCCATTCCCGATGAGGAATTGCTGTCCCCATTTCAGACAGGGTCTTTGTGTGTGTCTCACACAGCACTGCACTGTCTGCTCTGGGGTTTTCCCTTGCAGATTCCTCTCTCCTGCTCACACACCAGGCAGCTTGGGCCCACAGTGACCCTGCAGTAGAGTCCTCAGCCATCCATCTGAATCCACTGTCCCCTCAGCGCAGGACAGTGCCCAAAGGAGCCTGCTCTCAGCCTTCAGCCCTGTTCAGCATTTCCATCATCTTTTGTTTGCAGTGAGCAAGAAAGCCTCATGGATCAAAACGAGCTCTTCCAGGGAATTTCTTTTACTGTTATAATAAAAGAATGCCTTGTCTCTATGAAGAGATTATTTATACAGGTCAGCTTCTGCAGGCAGGAGGAAAGCCCCTGGCTTGAGGAGATTACAAGGTAGTGGGACAAAAATCGAGTGCAAAGACCGCAGTTTGAGAGGGAAGGAAATGTTGAAGTACAACTAAAAGGAAGAAAAACATGTATTGAAAAGCAAGAGGTAGCAAGTCTTGTGAAGTGTCTGTAGCTATTTATTTATACTTTTAAGGAGGTGTGTTGAACTTCCGTGGCTCAACACCTAAGCTGGAGCAGAATGGGAAAATACTTATTCATATTTCATGTATTTGGACCCCTTTGCTCGCTCTCAGTTTCTGCAGCAAGTGCATCACGACAGTTCCACTGTCCAACATCCTTTTATATTTTGCACTACGAGGATTCCCAAATGTTTCACCATTTTTTAGGCAATTGACCCTCAGTTCAGCTTGGAATGAGGCTTGCAGGTACGGCCAACACAGGTGATCCCATGCCTTGAGCAGCAGCACCTCCTGCAGGGTGACCTCAGAGGTGGCGCTCATGCAGCCACCCCTATCCTGTGTTTCAGTGTGTCTCACCTGAGTCCTAAAAGGCCTCCTAAATGAATCGTTCCTACTTTTCCTCTTTGCGCAAGTCATAGTGGTAAAATTATTTCAAATACTGCAAAAGCAGTATTTATGGTGAACATTGCTGGGTAAACTGTACAAAAAATTCTCTTGATATCCTTGGCATCCAGTTCTACTCCAGGTCGTGGAACCTGAATTCTAGTCATATTAGTTAATCTCATAGAGCTATGAGAAATATATTTTTCAGATAAGTACATTTTCAAATGAGAATAAAAATGAAATTTATACAGAAGCATAATGTCCTTTTAAGAAGAGTTGATTTGCAGATAGTAAAAATTGACATTATAAGGCTGTGAACTTTGTCACTTTTCACCACAAGTGTGCCTAGTGAATTCCGCACACCATAAACTCGATTTATTTCCCCCTCCGGGAGCAACCCGTGTGAAGCCACACGCGGGGGGACCACTGGAGACTCCTGCAGGTGGGGCTGCGAGGTGCGGGGTGTCCCCGTGTCCCCGTGTCCCCGTGTCCCCGTGTCCCTGCCCTGGGCGCAGCCCCCAGCAGGTGGCAATGCAGGAACACCTGCAGCCCGTCCAGCCAGGAAAGGCTGGGGCTGAGACCGCTGCTCCTGGGGAAAAGCCTCCCCTTGGAAATCCTGCTCGATGTTTTCAGCATCAACTACAAATCGTTTTCACTGTCAGCGAGAGATTTTATTGTGTTTTTGAACGGCAGGATTTGAGCTTACAGCCTTTGTAGCAGCAGCCTGTGGCAATGGGGTGGATGTGCCAGATCCAAAACCTTGGGGGTCACCTGGGAAAGTCATGGAATCATTTATGTTGGAAAGGATCCCCAAGATCATCAAGTCCAGCCATTAACCCAGCATTGTCAAAGCCACATGTGACAGATTTTTAATGTGACATGTTATATTTATCTGTGGATACATATACACAGACACACAGACATACACACATATAGATATCTATACACACACACACACACATATAGATATCTATATATCTATATAGATATATAAAATGTCTCTTAAGAACCCCACTCACAACCCTTTTTCCCATATTCTGTTGCATCTTCCATCCCTGTGCAAAGCCACACTGTTTTCAAGCCAGGAATAAATCTTGAAACAGATCTGAACCTTTAAACATAATCGCAGTCTCACAATGAAGTAGGCAAAGGAGAGATTTTGTTTGAACAAAGCATTCCTGAGTATCACATCATAGAAACAATTTCAATGACAGTTTAAAAGAGAACACATGTCTCTGAGAAAGCACTGAGGTGGGGGCATTTTCCAAGAAGAATGACTGTGCTTGTACAGGGAAATGAATGGAGTAAAGCAAAATACAGAGACAGAAAAATACAGAAACATTAAAAGTGGCTGGTGGTACACTGCCTTTTTTCTAAACAGACACCTACACACAAAAATAACCACCTAAAATAAAATCAACCCCAACCCTCCTCCCTGCAGAAAAAAAAAAAAACCAAACCAAAAACCCAAACCCTTCCTCCCCAAACTCTAAAGCCAATTTAAAACATCAATATGGTAGATATTTGAGCTTGTTAAGAAATCAATGAAAAAAGCTTGATTGCACCAAAAAGCTGCTGAAAAAAATTCTTTCCCCTTCTTATTATAACTGTAAAACCTGTTCCTGTCAGAGAAGTGACTCTCCCTTGAAAGGCCAGTCCTGGTGCACTGAAGTGACAACAGAGCTGCCAAAACACTGCCCTGGGCACCAAAACCACAGCTTGGTTAAAGTGGCTCCAGAGGAAATGATGGAGTGCCGAGAGGTACCATTACATGTGTCAAACACAGTGTAACTTTGCTTACTACAAACAAGGAATCCAAATTATCTGCAGTCAGTATGGTTTCTCTCATCTCCAAATGCTTCTGTCACTGCTTGGACTTTGTTTTAAGTGGTGCAATAAAAACCCTAGGGAATAAAATTTATCTGATGCAGAAATAAACTGCATTGTCTCTTCAAAAGTATCACAGATCTTGAACTGCACAGGAATATTTTAACATCAATCCATATTCTGCATTTGCTGCACAGAAAAGCAGCAGTTCTTGCTATTTCAGAGCCATCAGCAAATTTCAAATATGTCTCTATTATACAGAATCACACTGTGGGAACAGCAGGGTTAAACAGTTTCAGAGCAATAACGAAAAGCACTGAGTAGTTTAAGCTCTGTAAAATGTGTAAACAGCACAGCAAATACTAAAATAATATGCATTTTATAAAGTTCTTTAAAAAATTCTGTGACATATAGGAAGGGTACAAGAACAAACAGCAGAAAAGAAATAGTTGCAACAGTGCCTCCTAGTAAAGATTTAAATCATTTTCAATTATTGTGGGGTAACTTGTTCATAAAATAAAATTATCTTCAGGGAAAAATATCGCATTAAATGATTCTGAGCATAGCAGTGGAAAACACAAGAAACAAAAGATGAATTCAAACTGGAAACCAGGCACATATTTTACCAGTGAGGAAACAGATTCTCCGTGTCATGATGATGTTTTTCTGACAGATGTGCTTGAGCCAAACAGCCCTGGATTGTAAATAGTTTTGAGACTCAACATCCAAAATCAGGACACTGGAGATCTGTGGCCAGTGGCTCTTTTGGAAGGCATTACATTACAGAGGAGACTTTTTACTCAAAACAGAGATGGCAGGACATGAAAATCCTGGTGACTCAGACAGTAACTGCTAAAGCAGGACCTGGCTACTCGTGCTGTGGAGTTATCAGTGGATCTTGGAGAGGGGACAGCACAGAGGGAGAGTGTTTTGCAAAAAGAGTGTAAGAAAAAGAATATTGTGTCTCTTTGAAGCATCCTTGATTTAAAAGTTACTACTGGAAGTTTTCAAGAATGTTCCAAATTTCAAGACTCATTTACCTAAGGACAGAGAAGGGTGATAGGAAGGTTCCTCTAATGGTGGGAGCAGCCCCTCCAACTGCTTGGAGCAGATGAAGCTGTGAGTTGGCATTTTTAATCTGTGGTATTTTAACAGAACTGATCCATATTGGTGTATTTAGTGGGATTTGCACAAAGTTTTAGAACATTCCAGAAACTTGTTTTATACTTCATGTTTTAGCCTAGATCTTTTAGTATTTCTTCACCTGAGCATGATCTTCACCTATACCTTGAGGTGTTATTTTGAAATGATATTTCTTAAATAGGCACCCAGAGTTTCAGTGTTAGGTTCACTGGCCCAAAGATTCTTGGCTTCTTTGACCAAGACAAAACTGGCACCAGCACTCTGATTTCTTTTCGTGGTGTTCCTGGGAATACAAGATGTGGAGGGAAAGAATTAAGCCAAACACTTTATTCAGATAAAAATTTACTCCAGCATCTCACACCCTCAAATGCAGAGATCACAGGTGATGTTATTTATGGTTTCCCAGTGCAAAGAAACCAGTCATTATCCTTTGCTAATTGGTTTAGAATAAGGGAGGTATTTCTGGATGCAGCAGCTGCTAATCTTACTTCAGTGAGGAATTCTTAATTTTACCTCCTCAGAAGAAAGTTCCAGAGACACAGGGAGTACATATTGGCCGAGGGTAGGATAATTTCTCTCTTAACAGGGCAGGTGACATTCTTGCCAATTATTGTAGAAATTAGGTGTGTCAAAGAAGGTCTGTTACTCACTGAAAGAGCAAAACAGCAATTCAGCTGTAGCCTCTGGGCTTTTCTCTATACCTGGTAGTTAAACTGAATCATTAGCTGTCCTATAACACCAGCACCTTGTTTATTCACTGTTTTTTGAAGTAGGATAATGCAGCACTGAAACCAGATAGCTGGCAATGGATGTGACAGTGACATTCAAAGAAAACAGATGCCACAAAGCCTGGATCATCAGAGGGTATGTATATCTGAGATCAACATTTGCAAAATGCTGCTGGAAAAGAAAAGCCAGCAGATTTGCATCAGCAACATCAATTCTCATCTGTTCTTCACTGTCTGACCCTCTGACAAGACAGGATCACTCACTCCATGGTATTTGTCCCATTCCAGGGTTGTTCCTCCCGGAGCTGGCCGTGCCTCAGCTCCCACACACAAAGGTTGGCAGCGCAGCTGCTCCAGGCACCTTCTGTACCCAGAGGATGGGCAAGTTGCAAATGCCCTGAGGGCAACATCCATTTACAGAATCCAAGCCTGTTTGGCTCAAGTCTCGTGCTGACTCCAGGAAAGAGCCAGGGAGCAGGCTGCAACACTCCTGAGACAGGAATGTGACACTGGACTCAGCTGATCAGAGCTGGGGGTTACTCTCCTCTCCATAGCAGACCTCCCCATTCTGCTCAGGTGTCTGCAGCTGGCACAGACAGCACAGGATGCTGCTGCTGCTTCCCTCACTCCAGCAGCCACCCACGGAGATGCTCTCCTGGTGCATCCCCCACCACCCAGCCTGAATTCTTCTCCATTTCCTGGTGGAACTCAGCCCTGTAAACTGATGTTCCTCATGGCCACAAGTAGGAACAAATAATTTCATGAGCTCCTGTGCACGGAGAAGCAGGACAATGAGACAGCGACTTGAGTGTGCAGGGTTTAAAACAGAAAATCCTGTCACGATCCTCATGGAGGAAGAGCCTCTTCCCCCATTCCACTGATCAAAACAGCTGCCAGGGAGGAACCACCTCAAAAGGAGAGGGGCCTGCAACAAGCAGCCAGGGGTTCAAACCCTGCCTGTTGGGTGTCTGCTGTCCCAGAGCAGTTCTGCCAGCAGGGCACAGAGCGGGTTCCAGTGGAGGAGTTAGCTGGGCATTACAGCACGATGCCAGGATGATGCCCTTCCTGGCAGGAATTAATACAAGGTTTTCCTTAGTGACTGCATCCAGGGCAACTTGAGCTTTTCTAAAACCAATTTCCCCCTGACCCCTCCAGTATTTAATAAAATATTTCTCTGGTTTGCATCCCTAAAGCTGCTACTTGAAAGAGGAGATATCTCCATAAGGGGCATGCATGGGCATCCTGAAGAACTCCCCACAGCTCTGCTCCTGGCTCTTCTGAGCAATTTGTCTTGCTGTGGTTTGCAAAGAAAGAAAAGGAAATTGTCTACTGGTTTATTATCTGTTCATTTCCTTTTGGGGAATTTGTCTATATGATCCTGCTTAATCTCCATGGGTGGGGAACAAAATATTTAAGTTAGTTAAAGATCTTTTTGTCCTGAAGTGAATAGGCCTTATAATCTTTTTCTCCTCATTCTTCCTTCTGGCTCTGTCAGGAAAAAGTCCTGGCTGGGAATGCAGATGATCTCCCTGGGAAAATTTGCTCCTCTGCTCTGTGGGGTGGGTATAACTATTTCCTTAAATGCACAACATAAAATTTAATCTTATGGAATAGGAAATAGTGTCAAAGGTACAGATGTTATCCCCACTTACCTGCTTTAGTTTTTCATTTTAGTTTGGGAAACTGAAGAGCTCAGTGATTTCTCTGCTCCAGCTGCAGTGTAAGAGAGATGACCTGAACACGCAGGACTGTGCTCCAGCTTCCAGCACAGCAGCACCAGACCCCTCTGCAGCCCCACCACCAGAAGGATCTGAACCTGCTGGAGCAAGTCCAAAGGAGGCCACAAAAGGGATCAGAGGGCTGGAGCCGCTCTGCTGTGGGGAAAGGCTGAGACAGCTGGGGGTGTCCTACCTGGAGAAGGCTTGGGGGAGACCTTCCAGCACCTTCTAGAACCTGAAGGGGTTACAAGGAAGCTGGAGAGGGACTTTTGACAGGGCCATGGAGTGACAGGACAAGGGGCAGTGGCTTCAAACCGGCAGAGGGCAGGTTTAGATTGGAGATAGGGAAGAAATTCTTCCCTGTGAGGGTGGGGAGGCCCTGGCACAGGGGGCCTATGGAAGCTGTGGCTGCCCCATTCCTGGCAGTGTCCAAGGCCAGGCTGGGCAGGGCTTGGAGCAACCTGGTCTAGTGGAAGGTGTCCCTGCCCATGGCAGGGGTTGGAATGAGATGATCTGCAAGGCTTCCAACCCAAACCATTCTGAATCTACGTGATACGATTCCCAGACTGGATACTAGAGCAGCTTCTTTCCATTAGAGCTGAACAATTAACAATCCCAGGAGACTGATCACTTGGTTTCTATAACAGGCACAGTTTTTTCACTTCCATGTTGCTAAGTTATTTCTGGTTTCCTCAGTGCATCTCCCTCTCCACGCCGCCCACCCATGTCGCACATTCCCATCTTTATTAGGAGCAAGCAGCAAGGTGCTGGGTGCAGTTTTGTAACAAAGTCTGGATCTCTATCCCACAGTACTTCCATGTTCATTTTTTCTTCTTTCACTTTTAAAAGCTTCAGTTATTTTAATCTCTTTGAAAGGTAACTGGCTAATAACATTTCTTAGCTCTACTCTGATGCTTGATCTCATTTTTAATGAGTCAAACCAAACAGCTTTTCTTGTTCAGCAGTCCTTTCTGTTTCTTGTTGCTATTTCCTGCTGTTGTTCTTGTGGTGCTACTTATCCTACAGCTGATTCCCTCTGGCTTAGGATACAGATCTCTGATAATTGTAACATGACCAAATAGCAGGATTTCATGGTGCAGTTGAAAATACCTGATTCACAACTGTGAGCTCCTCAGTGAAATCCACTTGTTGCCAGCTAGCAATGAGGACTAATTTTATTTTTGTAAGAACTCCCATGTACAATTTTAGAAGTTCAGTTCAAACTGAGATCAGGACTGCATATCTTAGGATTTTTTTTTTTCAATGCCTAGTTCTCACACAACTTCTCACAAAAGCCAGCTGTAAGGTAGTACTGCTTTGTGCTGGCTCTACAGTTGCTGTGCCAAAAACATCTTCAGCCCTCGCATCCAACAGGAACTGAACTGTAACTTCTTACTCCCTCTTGCTGGCCTTGATTGCAAATCTTTTCCCTCAGACTGTGCCAGAGATACTTCTACACACAGAACCTACCTGGCTCTAAGGGGATGTGTAAGTAGAGGTAAGAAATTCTGCTGTCCTGCTCTGCCCATCCTACATCTCCTTCTAAAACAAAGCTGAGCTCCTAAAACTTCTGAGAGCTTAGCTAACAGGGCCAAGTCTTTAAAATAAATTAATGAATGAAGAAAAATGCTGCCTTTTAGTGTGGCTGATACATGATGCAGACCCAACCAGACACTGAATCTTTGGAAAAGCATAACGGCAGGGAGATCCTGGTGAATATCTGACCGCCTCATCATTAAACAATAGATTCAGTGACTAGAGGAAACTACTGGAAACTAGTTTATCTGTTCAAGGATGAGATGAAGATCAGACTTGACCAACTATCCTGTGGATCTGGGCTGGGCTTTATTTGGTGTTCAGAATAATGAGTTACCTTATTATAGAACATGAAAACACAGGACAAAAAAGTTTTAAATACTCATTTTGTTGTATCAAATGACCTCTATCGTGCAACAGAACACTCAATGCACATTGTCACAGTGTGGGACTCAAAGCGCCCTCAATAAAAGTGTTTAGTGTGTTGGGACCTGAGGCTGAAAAAAAAGCAAGTCAGAGTATTCCTTTTTTTTTTTTTTTTTTTTTTCTGAATAGTGGTCCATTATGCATGTTCAAAGGCTACTTCTTGGCAGATTCCCAGCTGTAATTTCCTCGTTCTTCCTGTCCCAAATAATATATTCTTTTTTTTCCCCCTAAGGAGTAATTTTATTACTGAGTAGGAAAGGCCATGCTTATATCTAAAAAAAAAAAAACACCAAACCCTTACCACTTCATCAGTCTTTAAGGTTTGCAAGAAAATGTTTTGCCTGAGTTTGGTATCAGCTTTGCTATTTCCTACCTACAAAATGTTGTGACCTCAGCATCCTGAACCCATCTCAGCCTGGAAGATAACGGAAGCTGAAACAGGCACAAAAAACCCCCAGGGCACTGTGAAGAGTTACCAGGATCTCCCTTTTCACAATACTGGAAAACCTTCAGCATTTAGAGTAAGGCTTTGGACCACAACAAACAGAAGGAAAGGTTAAGGCAATTCTCATCCTTGGTGTAACTGTGGGAATCAGAGTAACCTGTCCTGGTCACAACTGGGACAAACTGTTGCCTTCAAACAGAACACCACAAGCAAAATCCAGAGCCTGGCAAGACTGAAAAAACACCCCAGTAAAGGACAGTGTTCATTTCCAGCTCAGCCAGATCTTGAGAGGAAAGAGTCTTTGCTTTACTAGAGAGCTTCTACCATTTCAAATAACTTTATACTTACTCTGAGTCACCTGCTGCTCTTGGTTTGACGTCTGGGGCCACCTGTGAGATGAGCTGTGAACCAACAGCTGTTGGATCGGGTGCTCAAGGCTGCACCGAGCAGCCAGGGAATGCAAGCAGAGCTCCAAGCTGCACCAAAGCAGGACAGACTGCCCCCATTCCTGACCCTCATACAGCTGGAGGCCCCCAAGGCCATGGCAGAGCAAGCCTGAGAGCAGCCCAGCAGTTCAGAAGGGCCAGCCAGGAGGCTACAGGTGCCTGTGGCACACAGGCCTCGCTGCAGTCGGGATGGGTTGTGTGACTGCAGATTTCCAAAGTGAGCAATCAGAGCTAACAAACAGCTGAAGCTCCCCTACGCTCCTTCTGGAACACTCCCTTGTCACACACCATCAGGGACTGAGTCCTCATGCTGGCACCTGGCCCTCTGGAATCACACCTCCCATAAACAGAGGCCCTCCTTGTAGGACAGCTGTTCTCCTCCCATCCCAAACTAGGTTTTTTTGGAGAGTGTGGGTTTCTCCACCACTCTGCTCAGGTCGCAGAAATCAAAACAAGCTGGTCTCAGGAAACCACAGCTCTAACTGGTATTTGAGAGAAGCAAAAGCAACAATTTCCATGCCCTACAATTATTGTGCATTTACCATGCATTCCCTCAGGTCCAATAGAAATCTACCACTTCTTTCCTGCTTTGGCCTTCTACAAATTCCTGTAAGGTAGGGAAAAGTGAGGTTGCCATGCTCAAAGCTATGCTTGCCCTTCTGCAATGATGGTGTAAACAGTGCCCCAAAGAAACAGAGGTGCTGTTCCAGGTGGGTTTGAGTAACAGTTCCCCAGGGTGACACCCCCTCCTCTGAGTTGAGGTGCTCCAACTCTTGCCCCAGGAGAAAGGAAGAGAGCAGTTACTGCAAATTGCTCCAGTTACTAATGTAGGTTCTCTCAGTATCTGCCTCCACCTACTCTTGGTACATTGCCTTTGTTCTAAGAATCATTAAATCTGCCATTTCAGAAAATGCCCAGAGAACAGACCCTTTCCAGCAGTGAGTGCAGAGCACTGGCCCCTGCCAAGCTGGCAGCACTGCAGTGGTCCAGACCCTCCTGTTCTGAAGCATCAATAATTGATGCCTACTGAAAATGGAACCTTTTCAGACACACCTCCCTGGAAATCCCATGTATTTACAATTTCACAGTGGTTAGTACCAGCAGTTCAGCAGTATCTGTGACCTTTAAGTGTTGGACATAAAAAGAAGGTGTGGTCCTTTGTTAGCATTCTCTAAAGCATGAAAAACCCACACCTAACATTGCCCACAACATTTTATTAACAGGAAGGCTCCAGGACATGAGGCAGTGTTCTAGGAAGAGACAGAAAAAGCCCTGGAGTATACTGTTCATATACGGAAAGTTTAAACCAAAACTACTTATTATTTGACTGAAATGCTCTGAAGAATGACATTTATGGCTGCTGTGTGGCATATTTCTGGTTTGCTGGGGAATTTCTGGGGTTTTTTGGTTTGGTTTTTTTGTATGTGTGTGTGTTGTTAGTTTTCTTTTTCTTTTAAATCTTGCAGAACACTGAAAACCAACACTTGGAAGTTACACTCCTTTTAAGAGAGGCCACTGAGAGTCAATTCTTTTTACATTTAAACACAACACAGCTTTCTAATTTTATATAATCAAGAAATGGAAAACAATTTTTATTAACATGTCTTACATTTACAATCTTTTATTAGCTAATCAACATCAACATGCAAAAATAAGCGCTAAATACAAACCTCTACAGTATGGTTTTGTTTAAACTACAATGGTTTAATTCTTTTGAAAAGTCATAAGGATGTGTTCTGCAGTTGTTAAAATTGAACTATTAGTTTCAGTAATGAATACTATTTAGACCCTAAAATTATGTAATCATCCTGCAAGGCATCTTCAGAAACTTCGCCCAACACTTAAGAATACCAGCTCATTGTCATGTGAGTACATTCTCAAAGCAAGAAATAAGGCAGTAGCACTAATGATTTCATATTGAACCCTATGCACATAACTAATAACTTTAGAAGGACTTTAACACTATGGTAGACTGGAAAAAGAACATTTAAACAAGCATTGGATTTTGCCTGAAATGTTCTCAGTTCTTCTTGATACTTATGCAACCTCCTTAAAATATTTGGGTTTGGAAAAAGACTTTATACTCCTTGAAACCAGTCCCTATTTGATCCTCCAGAGAAGCCACCTTGTGTCAAAGACATCAAAAAATATCCTCCCATGGAAATAAGTTACATCATTCATGTTCAGGATTACTTCACCAGAGGATCATAAAGAAGGCAAAGAGGAGCTTAAAGGAGAACACATTGGTAGTACTGAGATCTTTGATAACAAAAGGGTCTTGGACAATTGTGAAAAAGAGGGAAGAAAAATGGATTTCATGTCAAATCTGTTGTAACTTTTCCCCCAGTGCAAATGTCCATCTTTAAAGAAAGCTATTCTTTAGAAGATGAAAGTACTTTTCTTTGAGAAGAGTCCAATTTTTGACCTCATGTTACAAAACCTTAACAATCAAAATTTGTTTTCGTGTTTTTTATTCAAGTACAAACTTAAGTCATAATTCCTCTCTTCTTTTTTTTTTTTTTTTCCTTTCAAGAGTGTTTATTGTTGCTCATTGATCTTTGGTCGCAAGAAACAATAATGCCACCGACAGGTCTGCTCCCCAAGGTGGCAGGTTTTGCTTCTTTGCCACACATTAAGGCCCCCCCTTTACAGGGAATGCCAAGATACACTGTGTCAAAATTCCAGCGGCACTTCATCGTGTGTTTTACAGACCTACATGATGTAGACTTTCTCAGCTTGTGAGAAGTTGAAGACTTCTTTGGTTCTTGGGCAAATTACTTTGTCATCTTGACGAATAGAAAGCAGAGACTGAAAAAGAGTGAAACCAAAAGATAATATTCACAACAGTAATTCAAAGCACTACTGAACTGTTTAGGAAATGAACTTTTAATTAAAAAAAATGTTGTGGTCTGAGGTCAAAACATCTTTGCCCCCAGAAGTTACTTATTCTACATCATTGCTCTCCAGAGAGAATGATTTCTAATGCCATTTGATTTCGTGTTATAAATTCACATGGTTAGGTATGTGACCATTAATGTGTCTTCAATAGGACCAATTTAAGCAGCTAAATATACAGTCCTTAAAAAAACATTACTGCAAGAAGTATACTTCTAGCTTCTGACTAAGTTTATAAAGCTCTTGTTTTGATCTAGCAAGTTATTCTAACAGCTGCTATTTTAGCCTTCAGCAAGTCATTGACTCCAACACTTACATTGTATCCATAGACATATCCATTTGGTAACATCATAGGAGGATTATTTTCGTTCATTACATCCCCTGAAATCTTGCAGACTAGTCGGGAGTTGGCACAATGTGCCATCGGCAGGGGCTGAGCCAGCTTGTTCAGGGATTTGCTACACACAGGGCAGTCGGGGTTTTTTGAGCTCCCATCCTCTTTATAACACTGTCTGTTAACAGCAAGTTAGGGAACAATTGCCACAATGAAACCATAATTAGCTTTCCATTGTATGGGAAACCTTAAAATTAAAAGATCGTTAGCTGTGCTCAGGTGACAGAATGCACAGGAACATTTAATTCAAGTTTAATGTCTACACAAAAGAATCAAGGGATTGCTCTGTTTCAAGGAACAAGAGCGAGCAAAACACGTGTCTGGCACAGGTAAAGCTTCTGAGGTGCAGCACTCCAGCAACACCAGCCCTTCTCCAGCGCAAGTGGCTGTGCAGCAAATCCAACAAAGTTTCAAGAGTTGCAGCTATTTTTGAATATTCACATAAAACCTGGCAGGTAAATTTGTGTTTAAGTGCTTAAAAACCAGTAATTGTGACCCAGCTCACTAATCCTTGCAGGCATATTCACTAATTTCAGACATGAAAAGACAGCTAAACCAAACACAATGTTACATTTTACCTTAAAAGTTTTGTTTGGGCATGCCTCTTTTTAAAACCATAATGCTATTTATTATAATATCCCCTTAATTTAATAGTGACCAATTTATACTCTATTTGAACAACTCATGAGGAAAATATTGAAGTGTCACATTTCTTATTTGAGCTCTCTGAAAAGCCTCCATAAGCCAAAAATAAACCCCCACATGGCTTTTTTTCACTCCCAGTAATATGTGCTTTAAAGGATACGGTGTTTTTATAGCTGAAAGGCCTGCCTGGAGTGTTATAGTAAAAACAGAATTGTTTCCCAGCTGATGTAGTCTGTAGTTATCATATCTAAACTGTTGGATCAGCATTCTCCATCGAGCAGGGTCCAAGAGATCCTGTTAAAAAACAACACAACTGTAAGTTGCTTTCAATCTAATTGTCCCAGGGAGCAAAAGCCCGCAAGTGGCAAATTATGCAAAACTCACTCGTGCAAACCCATCACAGAACAGAAGTGAACACCCCAATGCAGAGTGTTTAAAAAGTACCTTTTGACACTACTCTATTAAAACAAGTATTATTTAAAATAGCTGGAGCAATATTTACCTCCATCATCTACCAAATGTTCTAATCAAGGTAGGTGAATCCTGGTGAGGTTACTTCTTCCGTTTAGTTTCCCAGAATGCTGGACTACATATGAAACAGCATTAGTGCTGTGGAATGTTTCTTCTACAGCCTCTGAACCATTAACATCAAAAAGTCAGAAGTGTTTTTTAACTTAAGGCAGGCTAATTCTGATGATAATCAATTGCAATACATAATATTTGCAGAATTTTATAAAAAGACTTCAATTTGAAGAAGCTGCCGATACAGTTTGCATAAGCTACTAATTTAAAGACAAAATTCTTTAATGCTGTGTGTTCCCTAAAAGTCAGGATTTTTCTTTTCATGGAAGTAAGAGCTAAACCCACAGGTCAAGGATATATTGAACTTTAAAAGCAATGCTGTGAAGAGTCATGTAAGAAGTGAAGATTCTTTGAAAATATACTTAGTGCCATCTATACAGGCAGACCCCTAATCCTTTCTTTCTTATCCTCTGTATGCATAACCTGCACTTTGGTCAGGAGGAGTGACAATATTTATTTACCTTTATATAGTATTTATCATATAGATATTATACTGATCATATTGTCAACTCCACATGCCACACTTTGAGGGAACTAGGAGAAGCAATCTGGGGACACCTTCCAGCACCTGAAGGTGCTACACAAGACCTGGGGAAGGCCTTATGACAAGGCCATGGAGTGACAGGACAAGGGGAATGGCTTCAAACAGAAAGAAAGCAGGGCTAGACTGGACATTAGCAAGAAGCTCTCTGCTGTCAGAGTGGTGAGACGCTGGACCAGGCTGCCCAGAGAGGCTGTGGATGTCCCATCTGTAGAACTTTGCACTGCTTGAGCCACACCTCAAGTCCTGTGTTCAGTTTTGGGCCCCTCACAAGGACATTGAGGCGCTGGAGTGGGTCCAGAGAAGGGCACAGAGCTGGGGAAGGGTCTGGAGCACAAGTGTGATGAGGAGCAGTTGAGGGAGCTGGGGGTGTTTAGCCTGCAGAAAACCACGAGGACAGGGGCAGATGAGGACATGGTTTAGTGGTGGTTCTGGGTTGATGGTTGGACTGGATGATCTCAGAGAGCTTTTCCAACCTTTACAATTCAATGATTCTACTGTTGGAGACCAGGTTGGATTGCTCTCCAAGAAATCTGGGCTAGTGGAAGGTGAAGTGACATAAGATTGTTCAATCAAAGAAAGCAGCTTGTTCTGCCACAACAGTAAATGTTTTCCCTACAGTCCTGAAAGAGGAAAAGCCAGAGAAAGTTCTATTCATTGGTTATTGAAGATGCTTCTTTCCTTGGATTAATAAAAAGCAGTTGGTTAGAGATATGATCTCACAAACTTTGTCACAGATTTAAAAACAATTTACTTAAAGGCATTTTAAGAAGCCATTTATACACAGAACTCATAGTCAAGATACCAAAGGTAACTCCAAACAACCATGTGCTGTAATTGTGTTGAACTAGGTAATTATTAGAGAATTCAAAACTTAACTTCCACAAACTAGAATGTTTTAAGTCATATCCATAAGTATTAGGGAATTTGTTCTCATTGTATGGTTGTATGTGGAACAATCCCAGCTATTTCTCCTTGTTCTCCCTCATTGAAACACTCCATGCAAATCAGCCCTTAGAATAAAATACAGGATTTTTATTTCCTGCCTATTTCTTTCTAACTACTAAAATATTGATAAATTCTACCTTATACCCAGTCTTCTAACACATCTATCATTTATATTCATAACTTAGATCAAATCTAGCATGTAAAATACCAGGATCCTTCCAGGACTCTGGGATGAGCAAAGAAATTCATATTGATTCTGTGGGCTGTTCGTTTCAGGGGTTTTTGTGTGGTTGTTCTGTTAAAGCACAATTTCATCATCACGTTTAGAAAACCTGTTTATACTGGCACTGCTACATATTGGCTTGGCATTTCATGGAATTCTTGTCTTGTTTTGACAACTCAGCTCTTCTCTACCTTCTGCCTCCAAAGCCAAGTTAAAAAGAAGTGAACTAGCCCATGACCACAGAACTCAAGTCTGTAGAAACAGTAGCTATCTATGAATTTTGCTTGATTTAAATTTAGATGTAGATATTACCACCAATATCTACATTAATTTGCATAATCCAAATAAATAAAAAGTTATTTTAAGGAACAAAAATACTGATTTCACATCATTCAAATAATCTTTCCTTTCTTCACCCCAACCACTGCAACAACAGTAATGTAAGAAGTAGAATTAAGAACTGCTGCTGGTGTATTAAAGCCACAGTTTTGTACGTTGAACAAGACTCCCTCTTTCTTTTTCCTTTGTACTTCCCTATCTTCTGCCCCTTACTGTATATTTAATTATTGTGCTTACAGCCCCACAGATGTGTAATGCTGGGTTTATGGTAAGCCTAGCTCAGTGTGAATCCATGTTACTACTACAATCCAACTGAAACAATATAAATACTTTCTGGATTAATGTACAAAGATTGGTTACTAAGATTAAGAACTCTTACCAAGGTGGAATTTAGGAAGTAAAATTTGAAAAAACCTTTATCTTGATATTATCAATGCACTTTCCTGTGCTGAAAAAAGAACTGAAACATCTGTTTTAATATTGTGTTGTAGCACTGAGTTTCAACGTTACCTTATAGGGAGAGATATGAGTGTCTGAAGGAAAGGCCAACATTCCCATCACCTGTCGAACCTCATCCAGCTGGCTTCCCTCAGCCTGACTGAAGTGCTTCCTTGCATGTCTGAAACAGAGAATTGATACTCTATTAGACAGCCTTGCTTCCAAATCAAGTAAATTCACTTAATTATGGAAAATTTCGGAGAAAACCTATAGATTTCTGCTCTCAGTATACAAACTCCAAGAGTGCTCTATGTACATTTAAAGGATTTGAAAAAAACATCTCCTGCAAATGGGAATGCAAGAATGACTAAGAATTAGTATTTTTACACTGTAATTTCTCAAAAACCAGAATCTTTTTACGGTAATATGAAGTCTTGCCTCACCTAGAATTAAAACAACCATGATTATTAGAAGAAATGTCTCTGCTCCTGCAGGCTCAGTGTATGACACTCCTTTGACATATACTCACAAGTGAGATAAACGCAGTCTGAAAATCAGCTGTTCCAGACCCATTACACATCAAGAGTGTTCAGATATCTGCCTTCTTTATACTGATATCTGGGGCAATGTTAATTTTGAATAAATAATTTTTTGGGGGCAGTGGTATAGGCTAGAAAACAATATCAATTTCTGTGCAGGCTACAAGAAATTGTAGGGCAATGTAATAGAAAACACCTTGTTAAGAGCACTTTTTTTGGTCAAGAAAATAAAAAAAAGTAATGAGAACTTTAATATAAATTTTTCTCCTTTAACACATACAGATTTTAAGAGATACACACATGGCTGAAAGCTTGGATATTTGAAAGAAGTGACAGAATAACCAGAAACATAATAAAAGATATAAACTTTAATATTTTTCAAGAAGTAGTAAGAAACCACAGAATTATTACCAGATCATGAGGATATTCAACTACTTAAAAACTCTAAATGGAAGTTTCCCCAGTCTAGTCTTCCCTAGATCAGTAACTCTCAAGTTGGAGTTTAAGTGTGCAGGAAGACCCTTCAGCCTTTAAACTGGATTAGTTCAGCATTTCTGCTAAAGCTCCTGTTTTCAGTGGTGCACAGATGTAGCACAGCAGGCTGGGTACGGAACCCAGCTAGAATAATTCAGTATCATGAATTTCTGGCATTGCATAAGTGTAGGAAAACTTTCCCTACACTGTAACTTCTGTGAAGTTTGTATTATGGGGAAGATACCAAGCCATCTCTCAAGTCTTTTAATAAGAGTTTGCTCTCTTTCAGCTTTTGAAGAGTCTTCTATTAATTCCTAAATTACTTTTAGGAATAGACAGTATTTTCAAAATGCCCATGTCATGGCTTGAATAAGAAAACCTAGGCAAATTGTTTATTTTTTTTTTCCCAATTCTGAATTTGACTACTACACTGAGGTCATCAATACCATGAGAACAGTCTCTTTAGCAATGTTTCAGTACTCCCACTTCCTCTCCCACCCAAGCCAGGAAGCAATGGAAGTTATGTAGGACAGAATGTTTCCACCCAATTTCCTATGCTGGGTGAGCAATTCAGGAATGTAAACATTGTTCCCCAGGTGATTACTGTTATAAGGGCAGAAGCACAAACCCCCTGGCCCGAGAGAAGAGACAGCCTGGACACACTGGAAGAAAGCTGAAGTAACTGTGGAGAGAAAACCATGCAGATGAAATCGAGAGCTTTTGCAAACACAGATTAGGCAAACCAAAAACATTATCAGCGGAGATTATCTGTGCATGCATGAGAGAAAAAAGGGGAAAAAAAATTTCTCACAAGAACTGATCAGAGTGCAGTTGTGTTCTTTGATGGTAAAACAGAAGTGACGCTTCAGTTTGCACCAGCCTGGTTAAAGTTGAGGTTCTCCTCCCTGCTGGGCCATCAGCCTTCCATCATGTGCAAAGTACTGAACACACTGGGATGTGATGGCTGGTTTGGGCTCAGCCAGAATGAGTTAGGATTTCCAAAGTGACCTTGTGTTAGTCTTTATCTCCTGACTTTCCCTCTCTCCTATGTTCTTTAAAAAAAGAAACAAGGAAGGTTTCCCACAAGGTCTGCATGCTATGGCTGAACTTCATCCACTGAGAAATTAAAATGGAGCAAGATATCTTTCAAAGGTGAAGCAAGTTCATTAATTCATAGCACTCAAGTCTTTTTTAGATTGGGAAGCAAGACAANAAATTCCTGTGACAGACCTAAGTAATAGGTAGAAAATTTTGTTTTTTGAACCCCAGAATGATCCTGTAAACTCTGCAAGGACAAAGTTCATCATCTTTTGTGTGTCCCTCCAGCCCACACAGGTAAGCTGACATATTGTACTTGACAAATATTTACAAAGACTTGAAGAGCTGCAGTTCACTAAGGGTACACTAAATTGCTACAAAAGGATCCACATTTGCAATGTCCAGCTGTATGTCTACATATGCCTGAATATAAAAACGCACATATTTATTGGGCAGTAGCAATAACTGAACGCAAATATAAGGTGTTATCAAGAAAGGACTAGTTTCTACTTAGTTTTCTGGCCAATGCNTCCCTGAAGCCACTAAATTCCTGTGACAGACCTAAGTAATAGGTAGAAAATTTTGTTTTTTGAACCCCAGAATGATCCTGTAAACTCTGCAAGGACAAAGTTCATCATCTTTTGTGTGTCCCTCCAGCCCACACAGGTAAGCTGACATATTGTACTTGACAAATATTTACAAAGACTTGAAGAGCTGCAGTTCACTAAGGGTACACTAAATTGCTACAAAAGGATCCACATTTGCAATGTCCAGCTGTATGTCTACATATGCCTGAATATAAAAACGCACATATTTATTGGGCAGTAGCAATAACTGAACGCAAATATAAGGTGTTATCAAGAAAGGACTAGTTTCTACTTAGTTTTCTGGCCAATGCCTGAATGCCTTTATCTTGGAGGCAGAACCAGCAGAATTTATACTCAAGGTGCTCAAAAGTATATTTAAACCCCTGTTCAACTGCACCCCACTAAAAAGATAAAGTGTTAATTCATCCTTGTAGGAGGGAAGTTGACTAAAATTATAGTCTGTAGCCATTTTCTCCTAACTTTGCCCACCATCAGCTATTATTTACTCCTTTTTGTCCTTCGTATCCCCAGAACAAGAAGTGCACATGATGCTTTGTTAAAGTTTTAGCTGACAACTTTGTGTCTCTGGCATTGCGTAACAGCAAAATATCAAAATGCTGTCAGATTTCCCAGAATGAAATTAGTGAGAGCTGCTGAAGGGTGAAATTGGTGTCATCAGTCATTCATTGTTACTTTAGTAGGTACAAATTTGACAAAAAAGCCCTAGAGACTGAGAGTCAAAGGCCAATAACACTAGGCAAAAAACTTTGTGTTATATTTAAGGTTAAGAGATTTACTCTTTGTATTCAAGAATAGTTTTTTATATTCTTGAAACTTGCACTTTCAAGGCTACTCTGATAAGGTACCTTAGAGGAAAGTCTGTTTGTACTCTAAAAAGCTACACAAATCCAAACACTTATTTAATAAGATGTATAATTTTAAAGTTCACATCAATTTTAATGTAAAAGCAATGTCACTTCAGAGGTTCTCAGCAGGCAGCAAAAGCTTTCAAACTTATTTAAACACCAGCTGCGTTTCAACAAAATGTCAGTTCCCCCAGTTGCACTCATACAGGAAACTCCTTGGTAAACAGCCTCTTTCTCTGCTTTCTAATGGATGCCTGACCTATTTATTGCACCACAGACACAATACTGAAAGAATCCTGCTGCAGGCACTTAACAGAAGCAAGCTAATGAAACCACAAGTTGCAAGGGTTTGCTAGAAGCAATGAGATTTATGCCACACCTCCTCAAAGGTATTCCCTTATTCATTACATATTTACTTTGAAACAAAGTAGAACGCAATGGTAAAAACTTACAGTTTTTAAGTCACAATACTGAAAGGAAGTGTTGAGATGCTGAGGTCTGGATGTACAAAATAATCAAAAGTCAGCCTCCTAGAAAGGAGTCAATTAAGATATAGAAAGACTTCCATAGCTCCTTT
>WEZZ01012990.1:1095-15821 GCA_013400585.1 Chloropsis cyanopogon
TGCCTGTGCTCTAGTAAGAGTAGTGATCTAATAGAAGCCCAAACAAAGCATGCAAGGGAGAAGATACCTTTACAAGCAGAAATTTTTTATTCTTTATCTACAAATACTTTGATGCCAATTATGAATTACAAGTTCTAACATTCTCTATTACTCATGAAATCTTTAATAGCTTACCATCTATGTGATCATATGCCCAAGTTTATTTTTGAACAGCATATTACTATCATATGCATAACTGCAAGAGGCAGTTTGTGATTTCATTAGCTACTGCAGTTCTGCAGGTTCAGAAAACACATTAAATCACATTAAAGATCTTCCAGTTTTATTTTTAGGATCCTTCCCTGTGCCTTTAAAAACTTCAAAATGACAAGAACAACAACAAACCCACAAACTACACTGACATCTGCAGTGCTGGCAGTAAGCTCAAATCTATGGTACATAGCTCCCCAAGTTTCAGTAATGGACTCAACAGTAACACCAAAAATTAACTATCTTTGGTGGGGACTGGCTTGCCACACACCAAACACAACACACTTTGTCTTCTTGTTTCAGAGTTATTTGCTCAGCAATAAAGAAATGTTCAGGAGGGAATAAATGTCAGCTCCAACGTGCAGTATCCAAGTCCTCAAAACACATTTCTGCTCATCCCCATTGTTCCCTGCTTTCTTTTCCTGTCTTCCTTCCTAGATTCAGGTTCTTGCTCCTAGTTTCTTTGCAGGTCTTCCTCCTTGTTACAGCAGATCCATGACCATTTAATTCATGCACCTAGCATCCTTCTCCACCAAGTCCCTGCTGTAGCAAGATCCTCTCACACATCTTCTGCCTTGTCTAACCTGCTGATTTTCCTATTCTCACCATCTGCCTGAGTCAAGGGGTTAAGTTAGAAATGTAGTTAGCAAAGACCAGGTGGGGACAACTGAAACAAGGTAGGGAATGACAGGTGATCCATGAAGTATTGTAAGAGTGCAGGAGCCATAAATACCACTGGCTTCTAAGAATGCAAGGAGGTTTGGACTGTGACCAGCAAGTCAAGAAGCCCTGTCAGCTTGGCACGGGTGAAGAGTTTACCACGAGGATGACATCTTACTTCCTCCCCAGAAGCCCACCGACCCAATTTAAGAGGACAATTGGCAGCCATAATGGATATCCAGCTAATTATAATACGAGGCAAGAGCTAATGTTTGTGTAATAAGCATCATAGAAACCACCCTGGAAACCATTTGAATATGTAAAATCTTTTCTGGATAAATGGAGAGCAGAAGCTTATGACTCTTTGCACATGCCTTTGGAAATGATTCCGCACATGTCCAGTGCTGTAATAAATATCCTTCTTTTCAACTTTAACCAGTTGAAGAGTTGTCTGTCTGTGCTTCATACCTACCCTTTGCTGCCTTTTCTTCCCTGCCCTTTTTTTTCTGTCATCCATCTGCCTCTGGCTTTAATGTCCTTTCTTAAGGCTCTGTATTTTAATCCCTCTTTAACCTCAAATCCTTTGATGCTAAGCTACATTCCAGCACCCTCCTTCCCACATCTAAACCTGTAGGTGTCTGTTCCTTTCCCCCCTTCTGTCTGTCCCATGCTTTGCTAAATTCCAAGACATCAGCTACATCCACAGCAGCTGGCCACAACAACAATTCTCTCACACTCTGCTCTCAAAAACTGAGAGCAGGAACTGCACTGCAAATGCAGCTCTACTGAGCTGGAACATGAATGATACACTCAGAAGCTATAAAGGTAGCTACCAAATCAAACATCTTGACTGAGGGTCACTGAAAGTGGTAAGTCTACCATTTGGTGAATACTTTAAAAGCTGCAAAAATATGTGAACTGGGGAGAGAAAAGCACACATTCTTTAAAAATGACTTAATTTTTAAATTTCCATTAAAATTCAGTATGATACAGACCACTGGCACACGAACATCTGGGACAATTTACAACTATAAAAAAGATTATACAATGGAAAATGTCAGTTAATCTATTCATTAACACTCATCCAATAGACCATAAAAGTTAAGACACAAATGAAAAAACTCCCCAAATGGGCATTAAAAATATTTTATGCCAGCAACACTGATACTAGGGACATCTGCAGTTCAATACTCTGTTATATCTTTGAAAATAATTTCTCCTTGGTCATGCTATGCCATTGCTGCTTTTTTTGCCTAATGCCTATTTATGCCAGTATTGCACTGCCATACTCCAGAACTCACTCTTTGTTTAATTGCATAAAATAACTTCACTGCAGCAGCATCATAGAGATCCAGGAATAGGTAAATAACATGAGAGCACAGCTTCAAAATTTCAGGTTTTCTCAAAAAAAAAAACCAGCAAAACTGAAAGCAAAAATCCCTATACACTCTCCATTGGCAAAAGTCATTAAAAATAACTAGTAAAACAAGAAAAATCTAAGATCTTAAAGAAAGTAAAAAACTACTTTTATAAGGAGCGAATAAGAACTTTATAGGCTTAAACTGCTTTTCAATACTTTCTAAACCGTCTTCAAAAACATGAACAACTCAAAAATAATAAGCCCCCATGAAAATACACATATACTGTATTTTTCACACATTACTTAGAAATTTCTAAAACATATTATTAAAAATGCATTTGCAGTTTTAATGTATGATTTCCTTAAGACCAACTGAGTAAAACAGAGTATATATCTGTAAAACCTTATTTCCTAAGGGAATAATTCAAAAGTTGTATCCTAACAGCAAGGAAATGTTTTTCCTATTAACATGCTTCCACTCAATTACTTTACTCTTGGATGCACATGGATACAATAATAACTTACAAGACACAAATGCATTGAGCTTTTTCCATAAGTCTTTTGCAGCCTTCCATCAAAATTCAAGATAGGGAGTAAAACTCTCAATAAATTCTCATTGTTCTTATATTTGCAATATGTGTGCTTTCAAAATAAAGGGAAAGCTAACTCATACCACCAAAAAACCATTTTCCTGAAAATACTTAGTCTTCAGCAGCACAATCCATACCAAAAGCTAGTGCTGGGGTACTGTGATTTCAAGCAAGATCCTGAAAAGCTGAGAAGTTCTGGGAAAAACAGCCTTATCTCTCTTGAAAAGCCAAAACAAGCACAAAATATGAGAGTGTCTGAACAGTTATGCTGATTTCCAAATAGTCTTGAATACTGGGAATATAATACCCCGAGATGTTTTCCCAAATCCATCCAGACCGTATTCAGAGACTACTGATATTCAGCAAAGAATGTGCTTCAGCAATTTGCTCATATCTATATGTGCTAGATTTGCAGGAGTTACTTAAGACAAGGAGCAAAATCTAATGTTAAGAGTCAGTCAGCCCATGTTAGGCACTTAATTGACCATTAGCAGCATGTAGCTGCTAATTAATACAGCACTTCTATCAGATAACTAAGAAACTTAGACAAATATTTTTCAGAGGCTACATCTAAAATTACTCTGCAAACTGAATAGTCAGACTATGTCTCTCTAATCCATAAAATCACAGAATGGCTTGGGTTGAAAATTACCTTAAAGATCATTTAGTTCCAACCATATCTTCCACTAGAACAGGTTGCTCCTAGCCCCATCCAACCTGGCTTTGAACACTGCCAGGCATTGGGGCATCCACAACCTCTCTGGACAACCTCTCTGGGCACCTCACCACATTCACAGTCAGGATCTTATCTAACTATATGCTCAGTTTGAAGCCATTCTCCTGTGTCCCATCACTACAATCACTTGTAAAAAGTCCTTCTGCAGGTTTTTTGTAGTCCTCCTTTAGGTAGTGAAGAGTTACTAGAAAGTCTTGCCAGAGCCTCGTCTCCTTCAGGATGAAGAACTCCAACTCTCTCAGCCTGTCTTCACAGGAGAGATGCTTCCATCCTCTGACCATCTTCATAGCCTTCCCTGGACTCACTCCAGCAGGTCCTGCATATGTCAGGACCCCAGGTCTGGATGCAGCACTCCATGTGGTATCTCACCACAGCAGAGGGACAGAATCACCTCCCTCAACCTGCTGGCCATGCTGCTTTTGAGGCAGCCCAGCATATAATTGGCTTTCCAGGCTACTAGCTGCCAGTTCACGTTGAGCTTTTCATCCACCAGCACCTCCCAAGTCCTTCTCCTCAGGGCTGCTCTCAATCCATTCTCCACCCAGCCTGTACTTGGGGTCTGTTGATCAAATCCACATCCCTCCAGCTTAGAGGCAAGGATGCTATATATTGGACAGTGTCAAATTCCTTGCACAAGTCCAGGTAGCTGATGCCACTCTTCCTTTATGCTGTAACCTCATTGTAGGAGGCAACTAAACTGGTCGTGCATCATTTGCCTTTAGTGAAGCCCTGTCAGCTGTCACCAATCACCTCCTTCTTTTCCAGTTTCCTTAGCACAGTTTCCAGGATGATCTGCTCTATGATCTTGCTGGGCACAAAGGTCAGACTGACTGGCCTGTACTTCCCAACATCTCCTTTTTATTCTCTTTTTAAAAATGAGGGTTATGTTTCCACTTTTCCAGGCAGTGGGAACCTCACCCACAACTTCACAAATATGATGGATAGTGGCTTAACCACTGCATCTACCAGTTTCTTCAGGAGTGGCAGATGCATCTCATCAGGCCCCATGGATTTGTTCAACTCCATGTTCCTCAGATGGTCTCAAACCTGATCTGCTACAGTGGACACTTTCTCCATCTCACAGCTCCTGCCTTTGCCTGTGGCAGCCTGGGCAGTGGCTGGAGCACTTCTCAGTGAAGACTGAGGGAAAAAGTAATTCATTACCTTAGCCTTCTCCATATTCCAATCAGGCCTCCTCTTTCCTTCTGGAGAGAGCCTGCATTTTATCTAGCCTTCCTTTTATTACTAACACACTATAGCCACTTTCCTTGCTGCCCTTGATGTCCCCAGCCAGATTTAATTTCTATCAGGGCTTTAGCTTTCCTAACCTGATCCCTTTCTGCTTGGACAATCACTCTGGTGAGCTGCTGTTACAGATGTGGTGCATCCTATTGTTAAGCAGGAAAGTACCTCTACACCCAGGAAAAAACCATGGTATCATTTTATCAGAAAAATACTTCAGTGTATAAACAACATATGCTAAAATCATTCTAGGTGAAGCTGCTAACTAACCACACAAAGATCATATGTGAGTACCCTGCTTTGGCAAACAGCCCTCGGATTAATGTGGCAAGCAGAGAATTCAAAAGTTACCTATTTCCTATTTATACAGAAAGCTTCACAAAAATGCTCTTTATCTCTTAGTCTCAAACCAACTCACTTCAGATGTCTACAGTTAAGAACTTAAATCCTTGCAGGACAAGATCTGTGTTTTACCATCTACACAGTTCAAGGACAGGCTGGCTCATGCAGTTTGTGGGAAGAATGTACCACAAGGCTGTGAAATTTAGAATTTTCTTTTGTAGTGAAAATATATAATTGCACTGGACTTCAGTTCTCTGCTGGCAAATGTCCTAAGCACTGAATATTAACATGCTGTAAGATTCCAAAGTTAAAATAAAGATACACATAAAGACACACCTTCGAAGTGACAATTTATATAAATAATACTCCTACTTCAGATACAAATGTAGCACATAGCCCTCAAAACTAGAACTAGCCTCTCAAATTGCTCCCTCAATTCAGTATTTATTTAGGTATTTTCATTTAATTATGAGATATAAAAATTACTTTTCTGTATCTTAATTGAATTTCTGAGTAACAAAAAAAACCATTGTAAAAGGCTCTACACAGCTTTATCAAGCACTAGGCTTTCAGATTTAGATAACTGACAACCTGGGCTTATTCAATACAAACTGAAAATAAATTGTTATTCCTTACTTTTGCATTTAGAAGATAACAATATTTCCTACTCTTTGTCATATAAAAGAAACACTTTTTTATTTTGAAACAAACCCCTTAGTTTAGAAATGTTTTTTAAAGTGGTAGTTACATTGTGAACAAAGTGATGTTGATTGATTTTTTTAAAGAAAAACAGAGATAATTAGGCAAGGAAGTAGTCAACTTATGAAATATTATGTAGATAGTTAAGGGCACTAACATTAAGCTAAAATTTAGTGAAAAGGAAAATCCATTTGACTTCCCCCCTAGTTACCATAGCAAAGTTGTTTCTTTACAAGAGTTTGCAAATTCATAATTATTTTTTATTTTGTAAATGAATGATTTGTCCATTGCTGATTATGAAGATGTTTTTTCAATGTATTCTTTTTTTATCAGGGTATAAGGACAATTTTCTGTGATCTGTTTAAAATACAGTATGAGTTTCTTATCCATATATTTATTTAACAAAGAATTTTTATGTCATAGATTGTGATTTGCTTTTAATTGGGTGTACAGGTTAGACATATACTTTTTATAACGAAGTATTGCACTTGTGTTTGCTGATGAAAGAACGTTGGTCAAAAGACAGAAGGTTGCAAAAGACCTTCCAACACAAAAACAATCGGGGCCATTTCTGTGTTTCACAAAATAGACTTCCTATCTGATTTTTTTCAGTGTTGTTTTAAGGCTTTATAAATTACTGAAAGCAAGGGTTACTAATCTTTCCAATGGAAGCTTAAAGCCAAAAATCACAACCTATCTAGTAAACAAACTGAGGAGTTTGGAATGTTTCTGAAACTTTTAACATGGACACAAGGGACGTAAGGAAGCTGTTCTAAGTTTCCTGAATGTCTAGGGAATCATCTCATGAACTTCCTGAGCCAACATTCAGTAACTTCACTCAAACACCCAGAGTCTTCAAAAGTTCATCAACCCCTTTCCAGCTAGATTCTTATTTTTATCTCAGAGACCATCTAAACTGCTATTCTGAGGATGTCTAAGTCTTATTGCAAGCATGTGAGTCTAAGAATGTGTATGATTCACAGAGGGATGGTCCTCAAAAGCATATTCTGTAGCATATTTGTCACAGATGACAAAGTGTGACAGACTTAGAGATGTAAAATATTAAGAAGGATGCATAAACTTCCATTAATCTGAAAGTCACAAGATTCATTAAAAATATTTCTCGAGGATACCAGAAAAATGGTTAGCATCAGGAACTTAAAATCAACAGGCAATCATTTTGATTTTGATACTGAAGCATTTAAAGATTTAAGGAAAATTTTGCTGTCTAATTGTTGTCTCTGATTTTGCTGACTGGGATCACTCTCTTGAGTGGAATCTAATTTTGCAGATGGATGGAAGGAGATGTCTTTCTGGAAATCTGGAGCTCCTCTGAATAAATTTATTATTTTTATTTAATTCCAATTCAATATTGACACTAACTTGTGTCAAACAGTTTCATTGAGTTCCTGTTTCATATAATTAACACTTTCAGTTTTGATATGATTTCTTTATAATATTTTTGTTCAGCGTATAATGAAATTTAAAAAAATGTATAGCAAGTCATCTCAAAAAGTCACATGGTCTCATAATTTTGGATACATATGTACACATAGCTACCTAGTACACTAGAGGCCTGAGAAGTTCTTAATAATTTTTCTGCTGTTCTGAAAGAATTTCCAGCACTTCAAATACACCATACTGCTCTTTGGCAAAACACAACTTTTTTTTTCCCTGTGGGTTGTTTTAAGTTTTTTTCCCTATCTCCTGTGCACATTAAATCAATTGAGTAGGTGTTGATTGCAAAAAAAGGTAGTATTTCCATTTTGGTCTCCTTTGGTATTTTTCCTCGGAGAGTTTTAAAAATCTTAAGTTTTTTTTTACTTTAGTGTTTGTTAAAAACTGATTTATTAACAAACTATCATTGAAAATCAAAGTTGAAAATAAACTCTCCCCAAACCACAGGCTGTTTCTATACTCCCAATAGCAAGAAATTTTAACAAGGATGAAGAAAATAGAAAAGAAAATGGCTGTAAGGCTGTAAAGCAGCAGCCCACACAGCAGAAGTCCCATGGGGTTTTTTTTTTTATTATAATTCATCAGTATCCTCAGTTATGCTCCATCAGAAAATAACGAGAGGTTTTGTTTCTCCAGTTCAGAGGGGAATACTGCAGGGACAATTTTTGGAGTGCACTCTAAGAGATCACTGACACTTGTAAAACAATGAGCAAAGGATCTTTGGAGCTTTGGTTCCCACCTGTAAAGAGGAAATAGTTAAGAATGTGACCAAGAATAAACTCACAATCTTCAAAAAGGGAATGAAGCCGAGCAGAAAAAAAAGCCAAAAGCCTTCCTACAAAAAAAAAAAAAAAAATCCTACTGCCAAATAACCAAAGCAAAACACTCCAACCTTAGAGAAAATAAGAAAGCAGCCACAACAGCAAAAGGAGTCCAGCAATCATGGAAGCACTTAAGAAATAATACCAACATTAGAAGTAGAACCAGGCCAATTCAGAAGAGGGAGAAATGCAGTCAAAGACTGACCAACTAAATCATATATGTTTCATTTTCTGGAAGAATCAATGGAAAGTTCCCTTGGAGTGTGTACCTTACAGTGATCGAATACCGGGAAGCACACAAAACATAATTAGAAACACAAAATATAATGCAAACAGCGATGTATGCAAAAACAACTGAGATAATTCTGCAACTATTTAGTCCCCACTACTTAGTACCTAGTACCAAGTAGTTGCCAATCTAGAATACTAGGTAAAGAACCTGCTAACATTTGGCTCAGTCAGCAGATGTCAAATACATTCATTGGAGCAGGAGTTTTGTTTATGAGCATGCCAAGTTAAGAGGCACACCAGAAAAAGTATCTAGCATAGGGTGAAAACCTATTTAGAAAACAATATCCTAAATATATTCTAACCACATTTGGCTAAAATTAGTAACAAATACCCCCTGAAGTATTCATTAAGCAGAGTCTGTAGTGTTTGTCTGGAACATAGGAATAGTCAACACTCACACTACTGTTCCATGTAATAAAACAGAAATATATTAGACTTGTAAGTGACTTGACCCCAAGGACACAAGAATGACTTTTTACAGTAGGCCAGAACCAGACTTCAAAGCTATCCTGACAAACTAGAAAAAAAACCATCTGGAAATAGAGGATCAGGCTCAGAGTAGACCAGGAAATGGCTCCACACTCAGACCAGGATAAAAAAGTGTAGAAACAGGGAGAAATCCACCAGTTGAGAACTAGCAGTGCAGAAGATGATGAAGTGGATGTAATTAATCTCAATGGTAACAGGAGAGGATGGCACACAAGCCTGACTGCTATTGGAAAACCACTATCCTTGTCTTTCGGGAGTTACAGGGTTGGCCAGAGACCAAGAATCCAGTGCCTTTCCTACTTTTGCCACAAAAATACCTCCAAAGGTCAGATTGGTGAGGAACTTAAGGTTTTGTTGTTCGTTTCGGGGACTTTGTTTTGTTTTATTGTCCATCACGGTTTGTATTTTGGGCAGCCTTGTACTTAACCAATATCCTGACATAAGAGCTGACCTTGATGACAGCTCATTGTCTCAGGTTCTGTTCTTGCAGCACACAGTTCAATTTTCAGAGAGGAATATTCAGGATACTGAAATGTCATTATGGGGGAGAGATGATATAAATTTAATGGACAGAGAGCTATAGATAGCCTGGTTTAATAGTCCATTATATCTCTATAGTCAGGGGGTGTGGGGCTCAGTTTTCAAAGCACCTTTTAGATCAGCCAGGTCCATGCTATTCCAAAGGCTGGAGACATGCTGCTGTTGGTCCAGTGCCCACAGCACAGCCTTGAATCACCGCAGCGCAGGGTGTCGCTGCTCTGTATGTCTCAATCCCAATCCTATTTCACCTTCCTCATCTGCTTTTGCCAAGATGTGCAAGAGACCTCTGGAATGGAGTTTACAGCCATCTACACAGTGAACAGCTTGAAGAAGAAACAGGGATTTCACTTTTTTGTGTACCTATAAACAACTTATTAAGTGTGAGAGAGTGCAAGGCTTTGACCTTAGCCAAAGGTGTTCTCCAGTCTTATCCTTTAAACTCCATGGAGAGCAAAGGCTGACCATTGTCTCTCCCAACCTCAGCATTTTGTCTTCCTGATATTCCTGCTGCTGCTTCTGTTCTGTTTTGACTGCTATTAAATCGCATTTTCTCCAATGCATCCCTCAATATTCTGCCCTCTAAACTAATTCTCCTCTAAACTCTGTTGAAATTAAATATATTTCTAACATACCTTAAAACATAGTATCTAAAACATTATTTTCAAGAGCATAAAACCTCTTTCATGACTTATTCTATCATACATCTTTAGGATTAATTCTTCTAGTGAAAAAACTACTTTTCAAAATCAATTTTTATAGACAGTGTTATCAACTACTTAGATATAGGATTTTAAAGGTATTTGTTATTCTCAACACACTGCATAATCCCCAAAGAACTTGCAATGGTGAATCCTTCCTCTCACTTTCCCCTATGACCCTTCAGTGATTTAGCTGAGGACCTTATTTCAAATACAAAAGGGAAAAGCTGATAACCTTCCCTGAGCAGAAAGTGCAATGCATCAATATGATCATGCAGAAATAACATACAAAATAACCAGAACTGTACATTTATTGTAATTCATATATTATAACCATAACTGCATCTTATGCTAAACAAATGTATTTTTATTCTATGTACATGAGTTTGATGATTTTTCCCCCTAAATATTATGCAAAAAGAAAAGTAACAGAATCACATTCCATTCTGAACTTTTTAAAGCTCCTAAGAAAAGAATAATTCAGGAGATTGAGGACTTGTCAGTTGTCTTTTGCAAAAAAGAAATAATACACAGGAATTTTCATTTGTTTCCTGAAGTAAATTTCTAAATTTTTTAACCTTGACCTCTCCAAAATGCAGAAGTCATAATGCAATAGGAATATTATTATTACTTTTCAGAAACACATTTCTATTTTGATGAACACTTTCAAAATACAGATTTTTGTTTAAAAGCTCATTCCATATTGCATCACTGCTGTCAAATTATATTTAACACGTGAGCTTTCAAAATATAAACATAACTGAAACACAGACTTAAAAGCAAAATGGTTTTCTATTCCCTCTTTAAGCTGAATATATGCTACAATAAACACTTTAATATTCTGAGGATACAACATCTCCACTAAAACTGCACAGTTAAATAAATCTGTTCATAAAAGGATATACTTTTGTTTAAAAATATGAAAAATAAAAATATAATTAAAACCTCAGCACTATACAGCTCCTTATTTACCTGTCCCTGAATGCAACGTATGGAGCAGAAACTGAAGAAACCCAGCAAACATAGCAGCTTCAGCAAGAGAATGTTTAAAGCACAGCTGGCATCTAGTAGGTTGCTGAATCCAGCCTGCAACTGTAGCAAAACCATAATGCCAGCAAAAATCCACTTCAGTGTGAAGGAGACGATATAAAAGAAGTCATGAGGTCCTTGCGTCCTGATTCTAAGCCAAATTATTCTGCAGTGTCAAACATTCAACACCAGTGACAGCGAGCAGGGCTAACGAGAGCTCTTGTCAGCAAAACAAATCTCTGCAGTGTAGTGCAAGCATCGATTACTGCATTAGTTCCTACGCAGCCGCTGCAATGACAAGGGGTTTCAGTCTCTAGAAAGAGTTAATGGTTTTAGGAATCCAGGATCAACCATTCTCAGGAAACAAGATGGGGAGGGAAAAAAGCTCCTTCCTCTCTGGATAGAACAGGAAAGAAGTTTCTTAGTGCTTTTAAGCCAGCAGCAGACACAAGCTCAGGCACCTAAGTAATCAATACTACTGCTGCAGTTATTATTTATGTTCAGCAGTGGTGCACCGAACAAGTTTAATCAACTGCATAGACAAAGCAATCGTGTTTAGGAAATCTGGCTTTTTCAGTTTATGTAAAAGAACCCAAGCTGCAGATTTACTTCTAGCACACTGAAAACACAAACAGCCCTTGAGAAAAACTTACCACTTTTTATAAATTAATAGGATAATTTAATTCTTTTCATATGTAACAGATGTGTGCATGGAAACATAATTTTATATAAGAAAAATATACTCCAAATAAAAAACCCCAGGAAATAACATTTTGTATTCCAAATTACATGTTCAAGATAAAACAGAAAAGCAGAACTTGTATTTGCAAAACCCAGATGATTAGAGAATTATAGCTAATAGAATTTACTAAAGTATTTAATCTACTGTAATCATATCCAAATGATACAACAATAAAACTCTTTCTATGGCAGAGATAGCCTTCCTCTGTGCAAACAGATGGTTTTCTGCAGCCTATCTACATACTGCAGGACTTCCAAAATACAATGCAGGACATCCAAAATACAAAAAACCTGCAGTTTAGAAACTAAAATGTGAGAAAGCAAAGCAAATAAAGAGAAGCTTAGAAGGGATAAAATATAAATAGTAAAGCTAATGAGAGCTTACAGCTCTTTCATACTTAACAATATATGGATCTATTAGTAATAATGAAAATATACTTTTAATCAAGTTGTTTCCCTATAATTCTGGATCAAACCCAAGGTACTGAACGCTCTGTTTCACACTCCCACATGTCAGCAGCAAAAGCCACAGAATACCCCTGGCCACCGCTGACTTAGATGTCCCCAACAGCACTGAATCAGCAGGGGGAAATACAACTGTCTAACTCCACTTCATTCACAGACATGCCCTTGTTAGGAGATGGTTTTCTGGAGAAGAACAGCGTCCAGTCTTCATATAAGAGACAGCAATCATCTGCTATTGACCAAGGAACACATACCCAGCTTCCTTCAAAAGCCAGAAACATTTCTTGCAAAAGAGACAAAAGACTGAGTATGCCAAATGCCTGATGCCTCCACAGCACATCCACTGTCCCTCCTGGAAGTATGACCTCCTCTTCTGCCAGGGCAGAAGGGCATTGAGGGCTCTGTGTCACTTTTGGAACAGAGCATACCTGGCTCCTGAACACTTACCTCACCTGCACACACTAAACAAGGCAGGGGATTCTGTCATAACACAAATCAACATATGAAAACTTCTTGCTTGCTACAGCCGCAGAATTTGTAAATGAGGCTGTACTATACGGGGCTTGTTTTTTACTTATTTCAAGTGTTCCTCTCATTCCCATGGCATACATGTGTCTGTGAAAAAAATAATGAACTGTTTTCCCAAACATATTTAGAAAGATTGTCTGTACCTCATGGTGTTGTTAAAGCTCTCACTGTCTCCCACTTCCCTATGTGATAACTCCTCCCTGCTTCTCCAGCAGGCAGTTCACTATGCCCATTTTACCCACTGCTATCCCTAGCCATGAGCTCTGCCCAAGTAGCCCAGCCTAAGAGCTTCCGATGGCAGAGGTGTCTGCAACTATTTGCTGAAAATAAGGGAAGAGAGGAGCAACAGAAAAATGTTCTGAGGTCAGACAGGACATTTTGCAGAAAAGAACATAACCACCAACTCCAGCCTGCACTGCTCATCCCTAAGGGTGGATGTCATTCCTCCCAGCCCCAGACACATCGAGCCTTTCTGGCTGCCCCAAAGGCTCCTCTGACAGCTTAAGAATAAAGTCCTACTAGTTGGTCTATTTACTTTTACATCCATTAATAGTAGCAAAGCACTAGGAAACTAACTGTAAAACTCGACATCATTCCATTTTCCTAGTAAAATACATAATTAAGTTATAACACACTTTCAAACTTTGCACAGGATAGCATTTCCTTTGTAATCTCTGCTGGCTTTTACCCTTGCAAATGATTTTATTGCCTCTATCTTCTGAGGCATGCTATGCTACGCATCTGATAGTTAGATATTGACCACCATATTTTAGCCCTTCATAATCTTCCTGCTAATAGCTGGTCTAGATCTTAATCTGTGTATGATACTCCTGCAGTTAGAAAAACTTCTAAGACCATTAGAAAAGCAAGAGATTGTTCAATCTCATACAACTCCACCATTATTCAAGTTTAAAGAGAACAAATTCCAAGCATTAAACATACTGTTCAGCTTTATGCCTGGGTAAAAATGCAACTGTACTCTAAACCAAAAGTCTTACAATTTCTTGGAAAGAGGAAAGTCAGAGAATGGTCCCAAGCTTAATTCTGTACCACAAAAAGACTAATTCAAGTAAAGAAACCCCTATGCCTAAAGTCAAAATTCAAATTAGACAATCAGAGAAACAACAAAAAAGATCTGTGTTGCAGTCACCAGACCTCAAAGCCAAGTTACAGTGGGGAAGACATTCTAAATACAATTGCAGGAGTCTTAGAAACAGTATTAGGTATTGCATGTGACATTTTGCGTTGTAGCCTGGTCTGATCTGCTTCAAAAGGTCCTGGCCACTGTGGGAGATGAACAGTGACTAGATAAGCCACATACCACACCTCTACAAGCAGGGAAAGAAAAGGACCTGGGAAACTACATGCTAAGATGGTTATGGAACAAATCCTTCTGGAATGCAGTCCCAAGCACATGAAGGCCAAGAAGGTGGTTGGGAAGCACCTGCATAGCTTTACCAAGGGCAAATCTTGCCTGACCAGTATGGTTTCTGGATCTGCAGACAAAGGGAGAGCAGCAGACATTGTTTAATGCAACTGTAGCACAGCTCCCAACCAAGTCTCTCACAATATCCTTCCAGCCAAATCAGAGAGCTATGGATTCACTGGTGAACTGTGAAGTGGGCGGAAAACTGACCTCACCACTTGACTCAAGTGATGGATAAAGGACTGGAGTTTGACTGGTGGTAAATTGCTAGACATATAAAAAAAGGACCAGAACAAAGATGCATGGGGAAGAAACAAGGATTTCCTTTGCTCTGCTAGCAGCACTTCAGACCACAAAAAGCT
>WEZZ01012992.1:0-32495 GCA_013400585.1 Chloropsis cyanopogon
TTGTCTATTTTGAAGTGAATCATTTACAGATAGCTTTTCCTTTAACTCCATGGATGATCTCTGGGAGAGACCCACTGATCTAATTTGTGTCTACAGAACGAGCAGTAGAGTCGTGTCATTGTCTAGATTAGACTTAATGTGCAAAACCCATATCACCACAAAACAAGTTATGCAAGACTGGTTATCTCTTTGACCAACTCCATTTTATAAGACAATAAATATCTACTACCACCAAAAAAAGTCAAAAAGTATGTGTTTGGAAGACGTACTTATTACTTCTTGGAATTTGACTGTAAGTCAGTTATGGGTCTTTCTTCATCTATTTATTTGTCTTATACAGCTTATGGTGTTGAGATGCTGGCCCCCAGTTTACCTGCTCAGGCAATACTGCAGGTGTAACAGAAATGTTGCCTGTCACCGTACTACAAAAGGTGAAGGTGACAGGAAGACTTTAATTTGCTTTCAGGGTGGCATGCCAAAGGAGCAATTCCTGTTACCAGAGCACACAAGTAGGGAGATTTTCAGAGTCTGTCATCACAGGAATTGCTTGACTGCTATGCAAAAGTAAACATTGACTTAGTTTTTATATTCTGAGGGCAATCTGCAGCTGAAATAAGAGCAGCAACTACTGGTGTATTAGTACTTGTCCTTTATGGCAGGTCTGCAACTGTGGTCATCAACACCTTCCAGAGGAAAATAATCTCAAACAGATCTCAATCATCCTGTTTACAAATATGATCAGTAGAAAAAAACCCCTTTTTTTTATTTTCACCTTGCCTAGAAATAAGGCCAAAACCCAAAAGCTGTTTCTGAAAGGGATTTCCCTTTAATGAGTGGTAGTGTAGGATGCTTTAGACATCAAAGAAGAGAAGATACTAGAAGGAGTGGAGAGCACTTCACTAGGATAGCAAGGGCAGTTTGTCTAAGGAGGCAGCAACAGTCAACAAATTTTATCTGTGCTGACATTCTCAAGTCTTTAAAAATGAGGAACACTCTTGAACTGCTTAATCCTCCCTTCATATCATTATTTTCTCCTGACAAGACTTTTCCCTTTTGTCTTTGCATATCCAAACAGAACATTCAGCCAAGAACACTAGTTGTGTTCATTTGTTCATCTCATGCTCCAGATCCAAATCAACTGTCTTCCCACCCTGACCCTGTATGAGCATGAGCCAAGGTTGCTCCTTTGTGCGTTGGTGTAAACAGATGTTTAACTCAGTAACTGGTGTCCTTGAGTCTTGTAATTCATTTGCCTCTTCCTGTGGGGATGTGATTCATAATACCCTCTCTCTCTTCCTTTCATATTTATCCAAATACATCTGCAGAAGCAGCCCCACAGGCCACTGGCCAGAAGAGTTGCAGACCCCTTCCTGTAGTCATTAGAGTCCAAAGGACTAGGTGGAAATGACATTAAAATGAAGGTTAGTCCGCTTGATATCTCACCGTCTTCCCCACCAGCGGAAAAAGAAGCAATTTCTTTTAAGCAGGAATGTGGGGACAAAAATTCCTCTTTATACTGGGCACCAAAGCCAAATGTAATCTTAAAGAGAAAAGAGTGCATTTAGATGCTGGACTAACATGCAGAAAGCAGACGTCAACTCACCCTAATTTAAATGATAGTAAATTGTGGTTAATTAGAACAAATTCATTATCCCAGAACATTAAAGCAAATAAAGATGAGATACAATCACAAATACCTCTAGAAATTAGAATTCCTTACCTTGGAGCATAGTACTTTGGTCAGTGGCTAAACCACAAAAGTCAACATTGTTTTACTTTATTTTGGCAAAGGATTTTGAGTGAAGTTGCAAATTCCCTACACGGATTGAGCTACACAGCCCTTTGGATCCTTACCATATGGCCCTTCAAATCCCTTCCCTCCTTGGGACATGACTTTCTTGTTCTTTCTTCCAAATGCAGTGCTGTAGGTGTTGATTTATATAAATGGTAGGGGTTTGTACCTTCTAGCCCCTTTCCTGACAGGTTGCTGGGGCCCAAGAATAGTATACGAGTATATGATTTTTCATTTGGTGTTAGATGCAGAAAGGCAGTAAGAAACTGGGCCAAAGCTCCACAGCTAAGCCACATGAAGTTTCTCTTTATTTTCTGCTTTGTATGGTCCCTTCCCTGTGCAGCAGGAAAAGAGGCTGCATCAATCCTATTCACATCTTGCATCCAGCATAACACAGGCACTGCTCTTCCTCTTTCCCTCTCAACCCCCTGCCAGGATAGCCAGTAAACAAAGGCTGTGTTTGAATGAGAAGTCCAAACCATTGCAACGGCGCCATGACAACTCCTCACTTTCCCATTAATGATGGTGGACTTGGAACAACCCTTCCCACCTCAGCCTCATTCTTCCACATCGCTGATACCCCAAGACCACTCCAGAGCCTTGTCCACACATAGCCAATAGCACTTGTATGAAAACTTATTTAAGTAACTGTAAGGGAATGGGATACAGGAGGTGAAGGGTTCCTTCAAACAAAAGGAAGATTATTGTCTCAGTCAAGTATATATTTTACTTTGAGTCTACTAATGCGTTTATAAGTGCCTTCTGCAAATTACTTGACGTCTTTTTTCCTTTAGGACTTAAAGGTTACACTAAATTTCAGAGATGCCTTATATTAACTTTGATCTGTGTGTTAAAAATAAGTAGATAGATGGTGTTAAAGTCTTTTTATTCCGGAAGGATGTTGGGTGATAAACTGCAAGGGTCAAATTCTGACCTGCACAGCTCCAGAGCAGAACGTCATTACTTCAGCTGTACAGAGAGCTAAAAAGACCTGATTTCCTAGTGGTCCCAAGAGACATAATGATTGACAAGCAGATAAATAAGGAAGTAGAGTTATAAGAAATATGGACTATCTTTGAATTTAGAGGAAATGAGAAAAGCAGAAGGACCTTTTGCAATCCAAGTTAAGTGCAGGCTTAAGAATAAAAGGCATAACATTAATAAATCTTCAGATTAAATAAATATTTAAGACAGGAGAAAAGCAAATTACTAAATCAAAGTTCTCTAAATTTGGATTAGAAAAGATGGTTCTTCTGATAAAAATATGTCTTCCTTGAGAACTGAATGCAAGTGAAATTGGAGGAAAGACAGATCAGCTTCCAGTGAGAGAGATGATTTTGCTTCTAGAAATACAAATGGATAAACTGCCTTTTAGAAAGAAGGCAAAGTGAACTGATAGGCTGAAACATAGAAAATTAAAGGAAATAATCATAAATTTTCCCCGATAGGAAATAAAATTTTAAAAATCCTAAACCCACCTGACCACTTTTTTATTAATTTACATTTCTCAACAGACAAACAAAAAATTATTTTTCCTTTTGATAGTGGCCTAAAGACAAATGTGCAGTGGCAGAAAGCACATAAGGCGTTTCTCTGTCCAGCATGTGTCAAAGAAAATTCCGAAGGAAAGCTGCTGTCTGCTGCATATCTATTATTTCATAATAGATATGACAAATATGGAATACAGTGGAAGGTGTTGCATTTCTTACTTCCATAGATGTCACAACAACTACATTATATCCCATTTTTGTATGTGTGTCTAACTATTCTTAGACATGGTATGCCTTCTGAAGGAATAGCAAAACATTCCAAAATTCCATATGATCTTTGGGTTAAATCCATCACATAAAGTAGTAAAAGCTAATAGGATTTCAAGAAAAAACGTTGTATCTTTGTTATTTATCTTTTTGCAGCATATGTATAATAAAGTTATTTCAAATCACTTTAGTTGTGGGAACAAATTTTCTTACAAGTTTTAATTAATGACTTGATACTTTCGCTTTTTTTGAGTCACATACAGCTATTTTGCATAGGGTTGTAGGATGAAAAACAGACCTTGTAAAAACGCAGATTGGCTGGATATGGCCATTAGGTCTTGCTGTGGTACAACAGCAATAAAGTTACTGTAGAAGTCTGATGCTTATTAATAGCAATCATCAGCTCTATAAATCAGACTAGATGTTTCCAATGTTGATCACGTGATCCCAAATGAATGACACATGGTCCTGGCCCAGGCCATTAGAAGAGTGCTGTAGTCTGCAGATTTCATAAAAATAAGGTAAAAAGCACTAAATCCATTCTGCACAGAACTCACAAAAAAAAAAAAAAAGTGATAATAAAGTTTGTTTCAAAACTGGAAAGGTTCGTTATTCATCCACCAATCTAAGACAAATGCAGTTAGGTGATATATTATGATCAACAGAAAAATGTGAAAAATAACAACATGACTGAGATTTAAAGCAACCTCAATGAAATGCTTTTACCTCTATAAATGTCACTGAAACTTTTGTGGAGTGCCTGGCCACAACCACTTTTCCACCTCCAGTTTCCATGAAATGCACCCTTGGTGCAGAATTTAAAAGCCGTCACTGCAAATGTCCTCCCCTTCCTTCTCCCAGCTTTTACGACAGAGCATGATGTCTTATAGCATGGAATATCCCTTTGGTCACTGGGGGTCAGCTGCTCCAGCTGTGTCCCCTCTCAACTCCTGGTGCACCCCCAGGCTCCTCACTGGCTAGGTGGGGTGAGGAGCAGAAAAGGCCTTGACTCTGTGCAAGTCCTGCTTAGCAATAACAAAAACATCCCTGTATCATCAACACTGTTTACAGCACAAATCCAAAACACAGCTACTCTGAAGAAAATTAACTCTATTATAGCTAAATCCACCACAAACCTCTTCACATTTTTCTTAGCCTCGATGTTGTCCTGCCATTCACATATTCTTTACAACAGAAAAGGACCAGTTTAAGAAAGTGAGATCTTCAACTTTCCATTTCCTCCTGTATTCATTAGGTTTCCCTCATGCCTGGATTAATTTTCTGTTTCTTTATTTGGCCTTTTATTTTTCTTGCAAAAGCCTGCTAAAAGATTATCTTTTCAATCCTGCTCTTTATTTAATTTTTGCTTCTCCTTAGTGGCTGTCTGGTGACTGAAAACTGCTTTTCGGTGCTTTTATCCTACAAACAAGATAGTGAGACTGGTGATTTGCAATTTGTACTGCTGTGTGCAAGGGCAGGGGCATGCTAGAATGAAATAGTAGTTGGTGAGCACTGGCACTGAAATATATTTGAGACATGCAGGAATAGAATAGAAATTTCTGGATTTTAATGAAATAAGAGAAACCAGTTTACCAATATAAAACTCACTCATATTCAGCCAATCCAACATATCCTCTTCAAAGCACTCACAATTTATTTCAGAGTCCATAAGGGAATAATCAAAAGAAACAATGTCACAAACTATGCCATGTTAGCCACTAAGATTCAGCTGAAATGAGTATAAACGAAGTCCCTCCCTTCCTTATGCCTAATTAAAGAGCAGTTAATTATGATTGTCCAAAAGAGACAATTTCCCTCAAAAGAAATTTCCAGTGGAAAAGATGAAGCCAACTTTAAAAAAGCATCTTGATAAATTATTTTCTGGGTGGGAATTTAGCTCAGTGAAGAAATATGACAAAATACAAAGGAGGCAAGATGTGAATGTAGGCTGGGGTAACTGTAGGTCTCTTTCAGAACTCTACTGTTCATGCCAGGGATCCATTTCAAAATGCAATCCTGATGTTATTCTACCATAAATTTTGCTACAAACCCATGTCTGATTTCCACAGTGTTTCTTACACTTTGAATAAATGAAGTGGGAAACAGAACAACAAATTCTGAAGTATTCCTCAGGTGACTTGTATCAGAACACAGTATTTAATGAAGTGCCATAACAGGCAACTGTAGTCCTCCTTTTTGGAAGGACATCAAGCACTGGGGATGTTGGCAATAGTGTACATTTTTCATTTGAACACTATTCCAGAGAGGTTTTTTTTTTTCACTTGAAACAATCAATCTCACTTAGGATGCAAACAGCTGTTCTTCATTCAACAACTTCACCCAGAATAAGGGATTTTAAAGGACACATTTGGGGTATTTTCTGTATTCATATGCAAACTGCTATGAAGATCATGACCAAAAGTAAAAATAAAAAAAAAAATAAAGGTTGGTCTTCCCTTGTGTGCAGAAGCAATAACACCACCATATTTTATCACAACATTTCAGTTTTTCTACTCTTCCTCAGACATTCTACACTGTAGTCAAATCCCATTTTCAGATATGGGAGTTCCATATGAAGGCACATTTTGACAATATCAAATTGTTTTTAGCAATCAAAGCTTAGAGATTCAAAACCTTTTTTTCTCCAACTTGCTCTTTCAATGTCATTTGCTTTGAGATTTTAAATAAAAGCAGTGAATTTGTGGCCTCCCAAAAGAGACAAGATATATGCAGTGCTCAAGGAAAGGAAGACAGGCAACTGCACATATTTAACCTTACTTCTGACAAATCTCTTTGCCACCACTTGACTTTGGTTAAGCAGTCTCAGTATAAAGTAAACAAATTTAATCCAATTTATATTTCCAACTATTTTGTCTATTGTTTTCAGTGTGATACACCGAATCCACCACCTAATCCAAGATTTTTGGGTAAAAAATGGCAACTGCAGGGATTGCCAACTGTCTTTTCAAGGGGGAAACTAACCATCTTCTCTGCTTGTCTCCTCGGAAAAGGAGATCCCCAGGCCAAGGACCTTTCAGAAAGGGAAACCCAAGCGCCTCTTATTCCTAGTTCTGCCAAACCAACACTAAGAAAGACCTGGAACCAATGCTTCTAAAACAAATTTTAAAAAATAAAAAGTCTGATTTGTATTCATACAGCTATTCTAATTAGAATCAATATTTTTTCAAGGCTTCCTGAAATAAAAGTATTTTGAGACATTCTCAGCATTGTGGCTATACATAACACTAGCATGCCCTTTGCAATAGAGAATTTGAGAGCCAGATTTTGTGTAAACAACATTGAGAACTGCCCCTCCCTGCTTGTATCTCTCCCTCTCTCACCATTAACAGGCATTATGGTAGGTTACCACACACTAAATTCATTTAGCTCACTCACTAAATTTCCCAAATTTTAAGATCGTCCTTTACAGCATGAAAAAAACAAAACAAAACCAACTCCTTCCAATGATATAATGAATCAGCCCATACTTTAAACAGCTGTAAACTAAAATTAACACTAACGTAATTTTATGTCCTACAGGGCAAACTGACTAAGAAAATTCAGGACTTATCTACTCTAAAAATATACATTTTAAAAAGCATTATGTCAATGATGCAGCAATCTCAAGGAAGTTTCACATTAAAAGGATAAAAATTGAGTTACTACTGTGATTACCTACAAATATTCCAAAGATATTCTATTCAATGTCTTCACTATAACATTGCCTTTTCTGACATAACAACAATAAGAATTTTTAAGTAATTATTAAATGTCAAGAGGTAATATTTTCAGCTCTGTATGGTCTTCCTATATAGCATAGTCAAGGCTCTGGATTTTAGTAATTAAAATCATTTGTCTCATGACCATCAGACGAAACAGCAACAATGTAAGAAAGGCAGGCATACTAGTAAAGATGTCTCAAAGAAGTCAGCTTTTGTCCATGCAGCTCTTCAGAACATCAATTTCGTAAAAGCATCTCAAAACTGACACCACCTGCTATATATTAATATTCTACTTAAGAATTATTTCTCAAGATGTCCAGGTTGCAGATGTGAGTCATTATTGTATTCTATTTATTGTAATAGAAGTGTTTTCATCTTCACAAGCTACAGCTCTTACAATTACAAAAGTGTATTGTTACTATTAAATTAATTGAACATATAGCAAATGTTTTGCACAAATTTGAGCAGAGAGTTTCATAACTGAAAGGCACCTTTGGGTATCGCTCTCTCTCCATTAGACAACATTCTGTATGACATGGCTCCTGATATTTGAGAGATGGGACTATTATCCCTGGGAAACTATTCTGTCTCTAGCACTAAAGAGGTCTCCTGACACTCAGCTTAAATATTGTATTGTTCAGATCCATTTTTTCACTCCCACGTATATTCTTGTAACATGTTCTAAACAATCTCACTCTACTCCATGAATGACATGCCATATGCAAGCAAAAATGTCTTTTTCATCTTTCCTTTTCCACTATAACTTCCCTTCATTGCATTTCATTGTGTGGACACTTACCTGACATGTCCCCAGAAAACATTACTGTGGAAGGAGAGAAAGGTCATTAAGCATACTCTGAAAGATTTTATATTCCTAATAACTATTAGCATTTCTTGTATTTCAGATGCTGCTACCACACAGTAAACACCCTCCAACATACATGCATAAATTCAGGGATTCTTTCCAGTAGTCATAACAACACAGGAAGTATTACTGCATCTCAAGGCCATTGAAGACATTCACTCGCACAAAATACCCTGTTATCTGTCTTTTTGTCTATCTGTCATATCACTTAATCTTGCATTATTATGAGCTTTGATAGGCTACAAAAAAACCCAGGGAAAATAATTTCAGAAATATGATCCAAATACAGAGACTCAAGCCTTGCTAATGTTTCCTTTTGCTGTTCACCCAATACGACTGAACCNTAGATCAAGCAGAGTAACATTAACATGTTGTCCCGAGCATACAGTTTAGAGCAGGAAAACTTGATAGTGCTATCAGGGAAAAAACCCCTCAACCTGTAAGAGCTATAGCCCAGTGTTACCCCCTCTCACAAATGGGTAGTGACTCTAGACATACGTGATTAGGAACTAAAGCAAGCTATTTCTTAGGTTGTCTTGAATTCTCTGTTTGAAAAATTCACTAAACAATGCAATTAATCATCTAACTGTTCCCTTGGTAGGTGAAAGCAATACATAATAAAGCATTTTTAAAGAATATGAAGGATGCATTGAAAAAGTAAAATATCAGTAACAGTGTGGACTTTAGAGACTCCATTTTTATAATGTAATGTAGTTGTATCTGTGATAGCTTTACATTTTGCTTTTTCAGGCACGTTGTTTGTTCTGGCTCCTCTTTCTTTTTTTTTTGACTGGCCAATTAAAAATCAAATCATAATCAGCAACGATAAAATCAAAATCAGAGCAAGTCCTTTGGTAAGGTTCTGCCAATCTCTGTGATCAGGTATGTTAATGTGATATAAACCATCCCCTCCAATTCATTTGGACCCAATTTCAGACCTGAAGTCAAAGCAAGATTCTCCTCTGGTTACTGGCCAGGTCTATTTAAAAAACTGAATACTTTCCTGAAATTGCATACACATATCAGGTCTCTAAACTGTGAGATCTGCAAATTTTGGCAGAACATAACCATTTAATTATAAAAGTTCCAGTGAGCCTTGACGGTGACCACTCTCTGTGGTGGTGCAGCACACAGTTAGTGCAGCACACACACAGCCGGTGAGGTCAACAACAATTTCCTCTGTTAGAACAAATTAGGTGTGCCACTTGCACCCTGACAGCATAGCAAAAGTGCAAAACTGATTCCCCAGGTGGATAAAGCTTCCATCCAATTAATTTAATTTTTACTGTGGCTCAAAACCAATCTGCTTTAAATGAAAAAGCAACACTGCAATATTGTGTTAAGGATCTGATTTGGCTCTCACCCATGCTTAGGTCAACTTGCTATTTCATGGGGCTCACAGCAAGGCAATATTACTCAGATATGTTGTAGACTATAAGAAAAGGCCAACAAAGAACATAAAATCTGCTGTGTGTGCACCTACCTTGCTTTATTCACTTCAGCTTGACCTCCACAGCTTGTATGTAAAGGTAGCCATTGTAAATGCTTTCACTGATGACTTGTATTCTTTTTAATCTTTTTGTCTCTTTTGTTTGTTTGGGAGGCTTTTTAAGGACACAAGGAAAGTCTCTCGCAAACATACCTTACCTTCCCTCTTATCTGAGTGTGATATTGATCANTTTTACTGTGGCTCAAAACCAATCTGCTTTAAATGAAAAAGCAACACTGCAATATTGTGTTAAGGATCTGATTTGGCTCTCACCCATGCTTAGGTCAACTTGCTATTTCATGGGGCTCACAGCAAGGCAATATTACTCAGATATGTTGTAGACTATAAGAAAAGGCCAACAAAGAACATAAAATCTGCTGTGTGTGCACCTACCTTGCTTTATTCACTTCAGCTTGACCTCCACAGCTTGTATGTAAAGGTAGCCATTGTAAATGCTTTCACTGATGACTTTTATTCTTTTTGATCTTTTTGTCTGTTTGTTTGGGAGGTTTTTTAAGGACACAAGGAAAGTCTCTCACAAACATACCTTACCTTCCCTCTTATCTGAGTGTGATATTGATCACAGGATTTGGTCTGCCACAGACTTAAATTTTCCAAGAGCCTGTCAGCCATGCAGACCAGTACATTCCATCAAAATAACACTTCATGCTGAATTTAACATTAAAGAACTTAGCACATCAGAAGCTCTTTATGTAGTCGAGAAGAAAACTTTAAGATATGCTTCAGGAAAAGGAATTTAAATCCAGGGACTTTGCCACAGTGAAAAAAAGTTTGTGTCAAATAGGAAGCAGAACAAGTATCATTTTCGCCCTGATGGGAATGTTACCAGTAAACGCACTGTAACTAGATCTCAAAGCTGGAACTGCACATGTGGATAACCCACACTGCTTTTCACAATTTCAAAAATCAAAATAAATTATTTTTTCATTATTTTCTTATTGTTAGTCTAGTTATAAGGCATACTTCCCCTATAAGGGAGGGGTTCACTGCATATGTAATTTTTCATTACATCAGGAAAAATCCCCTCAGACTTGTAAATATCTGTGTTTTTCATAGCATCTGATAGCACCACAAGGCACTGACTAGGATCATGGCCAGTGAGAAGATAGAACCCACATGGTCCATTTATTAGCAAGATAATCATTAAGAACACCTTCTGCATTTTCACCACTCTGAAACATATGAGATCTACAAAGGAATAACCAATCAGAGAAATAAAATCAAGTTTTGTATTTAAAGTTATGGCAACTACTCTCTTCTGACTTCTACATATTCCATGTGAAAAAAATCCCAGAAATGCTGTGCTCAAAAGCAATACTTTGACATGACCGTAAAGAATCACCTTCCACAGGGTTTTGGAAATACACCATAACATGTTGCCTCCAGTCCAACCTCTTCTCCATCCATTCCTGCTGCCCTATTTAATAAAGGACCACAGGATTTATGCAGGGGCCTGTATGAATCAACAACAACAAAAGAAATCTTTCCAAAAAGTAATGATCTGGGCTCAACCCTGTGGTTATTAGAGTAATCCCGAGGGGAATAAGAAAGCCAAATTTAGAGAAAAGGAAGGCTTTAGAAAACAGAGAGAGATAATATTAAGGGGAGACCAGAACAGAAAAGTGGAAAATAAGATAGCATGGAAACTTGCATTTGCTCTCAGACTTTCCCAGCTCCTTTTGATTAACCATGCCAGAGAGACGCTGCTTCTGCTGCTGCTTGCTTTTCCTTTCAGTAATTCAAGCATTGGAATTCCACTCAGCTGATAAATTATGTAACAACATCAAGAATACATGTTTTATTTTTTTTACTTTAGTAATATCTCTGCCTGAACTTTGTAGTAAAAGACCTTGGAGAAAATGTTCGTAGGTAATTTCTTGATCAAACAACCTGAAAAATGAGCCAAAAAGACAGTGGAGCAGCATTATAAAAACATAGAAATTATTCAGTTTTTGAACTTCACACACATCAGCTATCTAAAAAGAAATATATATATGAGTACTAACAGGGCTGTTAAAACAAGCAAAGAGACCTATACAGACATTCAGTTTTTATTTTTATAAAAAAAGGTCAGATTTATTAGTGCCAACATATGTTCATAGAAGGAAACAAAAACTAAGCTAATTTGAGTAGCAACTTACATCAAAGGATATCAAAATAATATTTCTTGTAAGTGAAACATAATACTTCATTTAAACTTGATTCTTGCAAACTAGAAGTCCTTGTTATCTGTCTATGAAGCCTTTAAAGAAAAGTTGCTACAGTCAAACAGGGTCCTGATAGAACTTGGCACATAAAGAAACAATTCCATATTCACCCATACAATACCTCTCACTCTCCTGGAGCACTCATTCATACAATACTTACATAATGCATATACATTATGACTAGAGCCATGTATGGCCTAAAGCACATAGAATATCTCGGTTCTAAATGTAACATATCTCTACATCAAAAGCAGGTCTCTGTATTTACAGCAGATGATCTCTCTCTGCAGATGGGGCTTTTGCTTGAAGATCCTTTTGTTAGTGTATGCTAAGATGCTCGAGTTGTCAAATTATTTATCAAATTAGGAGAGTATCTACAGGAAGATCTGTCTGATTGTGTGCGAGGATTCTAAGGCAATAATAGTAGTTGTTCCACAGGAATAGCACTGCCATTGCAACCCACTTTCCATTGGAGCAGTAAAGCCTTCCTTCTCCAGATGCAGCCAGGTATAGTGAGACATTCATGATCTGCAAACAGTTGGCTCAAAAGTCTAAAACTTCTTGGTTTGTTTTTTTTTAATGTTCATGGAATAGCACCATAGGAATTCACACTTTGTATCAAAAAGATCCTGGGTCTGTTGTTTTGTTTTGCTTTTTTCACCATCATGGATAGTCTTACTCTTAGGAAAAGAAAACTAACAAAAACCTCTTTGGGAAACTTGTCTTTTGGACACTACTGCAGCTTCATTTCTGAGTAACTGAATCAGGTAAATAGCTCATTCACAAAAAGGTCCAAAGAAATAAAGCTTAGCAGTGGTTTCAAATGTACTGCTGAAAACAAATTCAGTAGGAGGATGATCCTTGATCTTTGATCTTTCTCATGGATACAGATTTTGATTCAGGACAGGTTTTCAGTTCAGTCTCTTTCTATATTCAGTGCAAAATAAGAGCACATCATCAGTGATAGCTTACTTAACCAGTAAACCAAATATTTTCAGATGCTTACACCATTAAAATTCAGTCAACTAGTGACTGGTCACTAGTGATGACTGATGTAACAGTTCAGACTTCTCAGTCATTAGTAAAACAAAATACTCTATAGATCAGTTACGTTTCAGAAGTAGGATTTTCCAGTTTCAAAACACTGACAACCTGATATGACAGGTGAATTTGTAAAAAATTCAGGACAATGCAGGAAGGCCTTCCCATTTCATATCTTCTTTCAAGTCCTTGTACACGCTGTATGCAGGATTCAAAGTCAAAGCAACTAGGTAGAAGGACAGTATTCTGAGCGTGTGACCTAAAAGAGCTTCTTTTCCTTCAAGACACCGTACAAGTATCAGAAGGAAGAATGGTCTAGAGGGTCACTTCCCCTGAATTAAACTGATTGAATTCACATGCAGTTCTATCCACTCTGGACCATGAACAAAAGCTTTTATATTCTCCCTGCATGCAAAGTCCTTTCACAAGCTCTGCAGAGACAGTCAAGTATGGAGCCTGCACATCATTGTCGTGACAATTCCACTGGGATAGGTGATTTTCTTCTTTTATTTTATTTCAGTCTCTGGTATTGTAAGTCAGCATTTCAACTGAACTTATATTTGTGCTAATAACTTCAGTTTAAAAAAAAAATTACACGCCTTCCTTCCTTTTCACTGTGCGTTCTTTCTTTCTCTCTCTTCTTTTCTGGCCTAGAGGTTCTTATGTTATTTTTTGGTGCGCACGCTATCTGGATATTTTATACTTCTGTATCGTATATGAAATCCTTTCTTGTTGATTGTATCATCAGTGTGAAAGTGAAGTAAAAGAGATTCTCCTGCTGAATAAATTTCTTCTGGTGGCTAAAATAAATGAGTGAAAAGAAAAAAATTATCTGTCTACTCTGTGTATTCAGACACTATTTTTTTCTTTATGAATATTTCTCTTTTCCTGCTACACCTCATCATGTAATTCCCCTGTGTCTCATACAATGCCATCTGACATCATCAGACAGAACAGTTCTATTTCATTGTGCTCTCAGTTATAGGCTAGGAATTTTAGAGGCAGACTGAGGAAATAACCTAAATTCCAAGTTTTTCTCTAAGTCTGCTGGAGAAAGAAACTGACTGGGCAGGACCATATACAATATTCTAAATATAGATAAAAAACAGAGGCCAATACCTATTTTCTGTATTATTTTTCACAGCCCTCATGATGTCCTGTTTTATTACTGAAGCACATTGATCAGAAGTATCAGAAGCTGAACTACCAAATCCTCCTTCTAAAGTTGAGAAGGTGGTAATATGTACTAACGTAAATATCTTTCCCACTCCAGTTTGGATCATTTTGCTTTTTATTTTAATAGCTTTTCTATTTAATTGTATCTATCCTATGTGGCATCTGAAGCCATTCATTTACATCTTATCAGAACCAAAACACCACCACCAATGCTCAACCATTCCACCCCAAGCCCCCAAAAGAAGAAAATAATTCAGCCCATTTTCTTGTTTCCTGTCCTTCTACTTTTAAAGTAAAGTATTTTTCTTTTGCAAAGAAAAATATTGTTTTGTGTAAATTAGTAGATTTTAGACTCAGTTGTAGCATTTCCCCCCTTAGAATAATCCCCTACAGCTCAAGTGGAAGCACTTTTTGTGCATCATTAATTAGTGTTCAAAAATGCACTAAAAGGATTTAAGCCAGTTTACAGGTAACTTGTCTGAATGACTAAGATATTTGATCCAGCTCAGAGGCTGTAAAAAGTGACACATAATTACTTAAGAGCTCCTGTCATCTAATGTAGTCTTTGAAGCCTTTTATCTAGGCAAAGAGTATATGTAGGAAAGTGTGCTTGCACTGGCACACATAGAAAGAATTGATGAAAACTTGTGGGACCATTGCACCAGTTTTCACAAGGCAGGCTGCCAGCAGACCAATGCAACTCTAAAATGAGAGATAGGATACAGCACTTTCAGGGTGTCATCTGGCCAATTTCCTCCAAAACTTACAGTTAAAACGTGTCAGAATGCATATAGGATTTCACAGTTTTCTTAAGGCCCATATTAACCACCCAACTTAGGAGCACATTTTTTTTTTCTAAAATCAGACTTAAAAGTCGATGAGCATACTAAAAATACTTCCCAGCTGCCCCTCCTACTGTANTGACTCACAGCTAAAACGTGTCAGAATGCATATAGGATTTCACAGTTTTCTTAAGGCCCATATTAACCACCCAACTTAGGAGCACATTTTTTTTCTAAAATCAGACTTAAAAGTCGATGAGCATACTATAAATACTTCCCAGCTGCCCCTCCTACTGTAAAATGTGGCTTCTTTCCAATTCAAAGAACTTTAATGTAATAATTTTCAACACTGGTGCATTTCTCTCTATGTAAGGAAAAAAAGCTGCTAAATTTTCTTTGTGTGCTGATAAACATGTCACTACTTAAAACTTAAGCTACTTAACAGCTACTTAAAACTTAAGATAACATTACAATACTTTGGTCAAAAAATAGGTAAGAATATTTATTGATGAAAATATTTCAAGGGAGTGATTGTACTACAAGCCTGCAAATTTATACATTAAAATCTGAGGTAGATAATCTAGTACCTTCACTATAAGGTGTAGTAACTGAATCTTGTGACCCCTACCTTCCTCTGCCCTGCCTTTCTTATTCTTTTTGTAGAAACAAAAAGTAAAAAGGTTTCTGCCTATTTACTTACCCCAGATCCACAAAATCGACCAAGTCTCACTGCTGTCTTATCATGACCATCAAAAAGCTCCACGTAATCATAGCCACAGTCTGCCTCTTCCTCAACCTCGAAAGTCTGGAACATCAACTCGACACGAGAGCCACGCTCAGCCACCAGCAGCCAGTCGCAGTCTGCCTGAACCGGGTAGTTGTTATCACCAAACTGAGCGTGGGAGTACAGGTCCTTGGGCTTCAGTTCAGCTTTCAAACGGCCACCACACTCTAAATGGAGGGGAAAAAAAATGAAGAAGCTTATTCAGTGCAAATTTGTGTTTTCTTTCCGTAGATGCCCAATCTCATGCAAGCTGAGTCCAGGTTAATCAGGGTTAATCAAAGAAGCTGAGAGTGAAGTGATACACAGTACAAATATAAATCCATCATTCTGAGTTTTCTTATATAAATTCTCTTTTACAACTAGAGTGATTTGAGCATAGTTCATGATTTTCAAGTAAAAGACAAAGACGGGGAACACCAAAGGAATGTGGCTTAAGCAGCATGATACTTTTTGGGTAGGCACTGGAAAGGTTCCTGTGGGCAGCAGGACACAGTTGCTGTGAGAGCACCCACATTTCAGTGGTGTGCTTCCACAGGAGTTAATTGCAGGTGATAGGGGAGGATCAGCTCCAGCACACTTGTGATCAGTGACTGGGTACAAAACTCTTTTGTTTCACAGTAGTGTCAGCTTTAACTATACTTGGCACCCGGAGAGCCAGCTTAATACTAAGCACCACTGCAAAGCTTATTACCTTGTCTGTTGTGTAATTCATGGGCAGGCCTTTCTCTGCAAAAGAGTGGGCTAGGAGAAAGCTGCCACTATCAGAGAAAGTCTTGTAGCAGAAAGCTTGTTCTTGAGGCAAGCCTTTGGCAGGAGATCCCTGCCTTTTGTCGAAACCCTATTTGTTTGCAGTTGCAAAATGGATGTGGGGCTTTAGAGCTTTTTTATAACTGCTCAAAGAGTTCAGAATTTAAATATGAATTAGCTTTAGTGTATAGGTGAATAAGGTGTACAACAAATAAGTAAAAGTGTTATTAGAACCCAATGAAGAACAGATGAAAATTTACTTAAGAGAAAAAATGCACTGTTTCCAAAATGCATCATATTTCCAAAAGGTGGGTGCAGGCTTCTTTACTTTACATGTGCTAAAATTTCAATGCAAACAGAATAATTTCATTTTGGTTTCTCATAAAGAACAAATAATCTCTTCATGAAAACATCAAGTGCAAATGAGCTTGAACAAAATACTGAGAATCACAAGTTTAGATTTACTTATTATAAATAAACAGATAATTTTACCTGCATTTAAAAATATGTAGATATTATTGATTGATCATTTTAGAGTAACCTGAAACAAAGAGCAAGATTCAAACCTTTCTAAGCTTTGGTGAAGAGACACTTTGAATTTTACTTCTCAGACTCCACCTACACTAAATATGACCAATTGCACTATGATAATGTGAGGAGTCACATTTCAACTAAGAGTTAATAATGGCAATGACCAAATCCTTACTCTTTAAAAAGAGTGGGTTTTTTCTCAATAGGGAAATGAAAGAATAAAAACAGGAAATAAAAATTATGTGAGTGATCTATTATGCATGATCAGTTCAATCTGAAATTCCAAATTTTTTGCTCTTTAAGAACAAATAAGAGCACATGATAAAACATAGGCAAGAAAGATAGCTCAGACAGTTACTTCTCATTGATATTCTAATTTACTGTTTTTTCTTCCTATTCTGAATTTCATTTGCTTTTTTTGTTTGTTTGTTTTTGTTGAGGTGAGAGGGGGTTATTTTGGGTTTATTTTTTGTTTGACTGGACTCTTGCCAATATTAGGAACATTTCCCTGCCTCGGACACCAAACAGCTGCAAACAAGAAAACATTTAATGAACTGTCTGTGTTCTTTCCCTCTGCTTGCTACAGAGGACAGGAGCTTAAAGGAAAGTTGTGGCCATACAATCACAGAATATGGCAATTCCTGTTCCCCTACACTTCTCTTACAGATTACAGCCTCATATTTTAGAATAGAAATTATAAGCCAAATTTTCAGTTTCTGAAGAATTAAGCTGTAGTTTCAGAAGTCTACATCCAGCCTGCACAACGAGGCACTGCACTGGGACACGTGGGACAGGCACAGAAGACAGCAGAGCCACGCAGCACTGCTTGCTTAGCCTTGGTACCAGAGCCAACCCACTGTGGTTTCCATTGTGCAGGCACGGCTGCTCTGCTGTAGGCGGGATGCTTCCGTATGCTTCTGACTGTAAGGAAATACATCCAACTTGGAAAACCATGGTCATCTGGTAGCTGCAATGAAAGCTTCTTTCTAGATCAGCTAAGGCACAAAAACCCTCTCACGTGCTTCACGACCTTTCTGGGGACTTTTAGGCTTCTTACAAACATAAGAACAAATCGAGCAGTAGTTTCCTGACTGTTTAACAAGCCAGACTGTTGGGAAAAGCTTAAACCCACACCATCTCAACTAATGAAACAAGATTATAAATTTAATTCAGCACTCCCATACTGAATTATTACAGCTATTTTGGAAGTAACACGAGCCTCTAAACTGAGTGATATCTGAGATACCCAAATTTGTTTGAGACATCCTCCCAGCACTGACAGATACGAGTAGGACCTACAGGAGATCTGCTAACTCCTAGAGCAGTGGCAGGAGGCCAGGCACCATAAATGAAGCTGTCCAGAAGAGAACTAGGTGCCTGAGTTAGGGCAGATTGATCACTCCCTGAGCAATGATGTTTAATGTTCTGTCAGGAGCGTTTTTATGAATTCCTCTTGGATGGGTTATGCCTTTTCTGAGAGGGGAAAATATGACAGAATCTCCTTCTAAAACTGTGTTGCACTTTCAAAACAGTATTTTGTAAGTTTTGCTCCACCCAAGGAAGCCTTTCTATCCAGTTTATTTTTTTAAACTTTACTGTACTTGCTGCTACATTTTTATCCTGCTTCTGAAATATTAAATGGAAATTTGGAAATTGGATAGTGCTTCAAGCCAAAAAGTGTCATAGAAGGGAAATCATCATCGACAGCATCTACTGGAATAATAAGGGGCCATTAAATCATGAAGATTTTTCTCAGTTTCTCAGAAAAGCACATGCTTGTCCATGCTATAAATGTTTCTTGTATGTAAGGCACATAAAACTCAGCAAGTCATAACAACTGGCAATCTTCAGGAAGTATACATCTGAACTTTGTTCACATACTGACTGCTCCAATTCTGCAAACTGAGAGTGAGGACAGTAAATGAGACAGCAGTTCTACAACACCTGTTCTAGCAAGAGCTCTGACCTTTAACTATATACCCTGAGGTAATTAAAAATGGGTAATTATTACTTCTATCTAATTTTGCATCTAAGGGAAAGTGTTACTGTAGTAGGGAAAGCAAAATATTGCACGCTTGTAAAAGAGGATTTCCCACAAGAAAAATAAACTGAATTACAGGTAGCTAAACTTTTCACTTTCAAGGCCCAGATCATGAAGATTTCATATACTGTTGTCTACTGTCTTTTTCTGAAAGGGAAATTAAATTACTAAAGATTTTTAGTTATTTGGAACAAATCAGAACGGGAAAAAAAGACAAAATGCCAGCATTGATATATATGAAGATTTTTTAGCTGAGCATTACACATCAATTAATGGATATTTTTGCTAATATCATATTACATTAACCGTGTAATATTACAATAGTATTATTAGGTATTGGATGTTATTACAATGTAATAAAATTCATTACCTTGATTATTCAATTAATAACTACCACCTGTCATTAAAACTTTTCTCCTAGAAGATATATTTATGAAATATTCTCTAGATTATTTATTGCCTGGATAAATAAGAATGAACTCTGGGAAGTAAAGACAGACATTATAATTGAAGATTAAAATAAAGGTCAAAAAACCCCAAATCCCTTTGTTTTACTGTAGGCACTGGATATTCAGAGCTTCAGCACTAGAGGCCACTGTAAGCCAAGAAACGTTGGAGGAAAAATCTATTAATGCAATTAGAAACTACTGTTTCCATCTTCAGTGACTTCTGCCAAACAAGAAAATTGAATTATAAATATGAGGAATACTATATTCTAAAGGTCCTAAGAAAGTCTTTAATTCTTTTTTCTTATTCTGCTTTGGTTTGTCCTTAATTCCTTTTAAGCATTACAGGAAAGAAATATCTGTTTACATGAAACCCAGATTTTTGTTTAAGTTAGAACAGGAAAGTAATGGAGGTGCATCACATGTTCCAGTTAAGTGTTGTCATTACAAATAGAGTGATTCAATCTTTTATGATCTCAGGTCATGAATCCTGAGGAACCTCATTTCTTATCAGACTTTGTTTCAACACCTCTTAATGTCTCACCTATGAGAGCGAGACAGGGAGAAAGGAATACCTAAAATACTAGAGAATACTTTCTGCAATCCCAGACTTTTCCGACTGGGCTTAAGGCTTCATTAGATACAGCTGTTACATCTATGAACTCATCCCATTCTTACCAAAAGAAGTCTGTGTTTCTACCACTGAAGTACAGTGGGTAAGTTATTAGTAAAATAAAAGTTATTTAAAAAAAAATAACTTATTAAAAAAAAAAAGTTATTAGCACATCCTGATCTCTGACCTGTAGAGTGAGTTGCTTGGAAGCCTTTTCTTTGAACTGATGCATCAGAAATAAAGCGGAGAAACATTTTGTTTCCAGTGGCAATGAGAGGATCTGGTATTTTATTGCCACATAAGCGTCCCAGGATTGGCGATTTTTCACTTTCACCATCGAACACTTCCAAGTGGTCATAAGCACATTCTTGATGTTGTTCTATTTCAAATTCGTTGAATGTCTAGGGGAAAAAAAAGTAAAATTACCCATTGTGGGACTGTATTTACATGGTACATACCTATATATATTCATATGTTTTAGAATACAAGGATGCAGTTAAAATGACAGATTTAACATTACTGCTTCTACAAGCCTGTAGATTTGAGTAACAGATTGATCTTGAGAAAGTGGAATAAAAGTTAAGACACTGAACTTCAAGAGTGCATCATCCTTCACACAGAAAGGAAATAGAATCTTTATAACCAACTACTACCTACAGGAGAATATTAAATCTAGAATACTGCTGCCTTTCTGCTGAATTTGCACTGTTTTTAGGATCATTCTAAATTTCACAGAGCATTCAAAACAGCAAAAAGTCAGAAATTACTGTTCCTTGCATAGTTGAGGATTGATTGAAACATCTGCAAAGCATAATGTCTCCCCCCCTGCCCTTTACTAAAACCTACATTGCACTGCAACTAAAGCCTCTGAGAATGACTTTTCCACATGAAGGTTTAGCCATGGAAGTTCTATTTTCTAATCTATTATTTAGAAATCTATTTTTTTTATTATTACAACTTAATGATGTTTCAGGCTTCACCCTTCATGCTAAGGTCGCATTTTTCTCAGCAAAAGCATTGTGAAAAATAACAAAATTGTGTTAATTGTTCATTAGAACAAACTTCAGGCATTTCCAAAAAGTGTATGCCGTGCCTGACAGAAATTGTTAACACACGTACAACTAATACCTGCATGTCAGATATGGAAGAGTGTCTTCCAAGATTAGAATGATAAAAAAAAACTTATTTCAAAGGGACATCTAAGATTTTTCAGATAAGACTTTTTGACCGGGGCCTAAGTTTCAACAACAACAACCCTGAAGCTTAATATCTGGTAATTTCATGTAAACACTGTGAAGGCAATATACATCTTTGTGCATTTTGTATAGAGTAACCTACTGTTTAAGGTGGAATTCAAAATCACATTATTCTTCAAGAAAATAGCATAAATCCACCAAGTACACACACTTTAATGAGTAGTTATGTAGTTGACTGTTTATGAAAAAAAAAAAACCCAGAAAGCCCCAAACAAAACCTCATAACCCAAACTGAATAGGATTAAGAAACAATAATTAAAAGGAATAAAACTGAACTATCAAATCCCAGAGAACTTCAATCTGTTGTGGGTATAGCAATAGAATTCTATTTGGAATTCTAGCAATTCCAAAGAGAATGCAAAGAACTTGCTTTTTAAAGGAAAATCAGATCTTAAAGTGCATAGTCCTTTAAAATCTCAAAATGTCTGATATTTTAAAACACCCAAAGACAGTCTTGGTTTTTTAAAAATCAGCCAGTTCCTTGCAGGTTTGAAAGAGAAGAACTGACAGAAACTTCCCTTAAACATAACTGAATAGTTGCTGCCAACGGAGTTCACAAATGATCTAATAAAGTTGGTAATATAATTAGATCACACCCTCTCTTCCTGGGACAAACACTTCTGAATTCCTACCCCACCATGACTATTTTAACCCCATGTGATTTGTCTCCTTAGTGGGAATGGTGTTCAGAATTGTTACATATAGCTTCTGAGCATCCAGTCCTTTCTATCTAGACCACTCAACCGAGCAGATACGTTGGTGGCACTTAGAGACAGCTGCCTGGATGGGACACTTCAGTCTGTCTCTCATAAACAGCCGGCTGATTAGCTCATGAAAATCAGTCTCTCTACCATGTACATTTTCATTTCATGCCATCTTTATCTGCATGCTTCATTTAAAAGTTCTGAAAGTGCATATCCTTTTTTTCATAGACTTCTTAATTCTTGAATTTAGCCCGTTCAGGAAGAGACTTTTCAATGATTAGCAGAGTGAGGGCAACCACAATAAAAGATTAGTTTCAATACACACACCTCTCAAAAAAAGAAAGCACAGGCTCACAATTCATGTGATTTGTTACCATGAAGTAACCAATTCTCTTCTTGTTAAATTTGAACGAGAAAACTATGAAAAGTAAACTTAAATACAGTGTGAAAGAAAAAATAATCATCCAATGTGGAATTATGCTATTAATATTTTTGGTATGGGACCTTGCTGTACTACACAACTTAAAGATGTTGTACAGAATTTAGTAATTGACCTTACTGGCTTGCACAAAAGAGCAGATCGCAGACTCTAAATCATGGAGGTATTGTTGAAAATTCTATCTAGTAAAATTCTGTCTATTTTTCCAGTTCCATTGGCAAAAGCCAATTTTAAAAAAACTTTTTTTTGTAAAGTAGACTATGGAATATTTCACTGAAGACAACTGAATGGTGGAATTTTGCCTGCTGTGGGTATAAGTATTGGAAAAGCTTTTACAGGGACATGCCTATACCTGGCTAGCTTTAGTTTATTCAGCCAGTATGAAGAATACTTGCTCAGAAGCAGCAGTAGGAAGGCTGCCTGAATTAGAAACCTATTTTCCACCCTTGGAATGCACAGAGCATGCACAGTACTCATTCTCCACCACCAACATCCCCTCCGGTACAGTTCAACTGTTTTACTTGTAGCCAAGAGGGATCAATACACAATCCCACAACAGCACCAGTAACAGGAGTGGTTTAACCCCAGGCAGCAGCCAAGCCCCACACAGCTGCTTGCTCACTGCCCCACCAGTAGGACTGGAGAGAGAATTGGAGAAGTGAAAGACAGAAAACTTGTGGGCTGAGATAGAGACATTTTAATAGGGAATGCAAAAGCTGCACACACAAGTAAAGCAAAACAAGGAATTAATTCACTACTTCCCATGGGCAGGCAGGTGTTCAGCATCACATGGGCCCCACCATCACTTCAAATATCATCCCCTTCCTCCTTCTTCCCCCAGTTTGATATCCTGAGCATGATGTCATATAGTCTGGAATATCCCTGTGGTCAGTTTGGGCCACCTGTCCTGGCTGTGTCTCCCCCCAAACTCCCATACACACCCAACTTCCTTGCCAGCAGAAAAAAACTTGGTTCTGTGTAAGCCCTGCTTAGGAATTACAAAAACATCTCTGTATTAACAACATTGTTCAGCTCAAATTCAAAACACAGGCCCACACCAGCCACTGTGAATAAAATTAATTCTACCCCAGCCAAAATCAGGACAAGGGGTTAGGGTTTGCTAAGGTCAGTAGTTATGAGATTGCAATATACCTTTTCACCACTGTATGAGTATTGGCTACTGATTCTACCTCTGAAACAGAGACATCTCTCTCCTTAACTTTATGTGCTCCAAAAGAGTATAAAAATCAAATTATTTATTATTATTTATTATAATCAAATTATAAAAATCTAATTATTTAAATATATAAGGCCAGCTTTTGTTGTGGCTGTCCTGAAAGTAAGCTGCTGAAGAAATGCTGGGGCTGAGCTCAAAGCAAACACCCTATGGGCAGGACTGTGCCTTTGGCCTCAAACAGAGGCTACATAACCTCAGTAAACCTGCAAAGCTATCTAAGCTCTACTAGGCCTGTCTTTGGACACCAGCACTGTCCTCAGCCAGCTGGACACAAAATTCATAAATCTACTCCAGGCTGCTCTTCTACTTATGTTAAAACTTGAAACCACTTTTAAATGAGAAATCCAGATTCTCAGGGTTTTTGTATCTTTTTTTCCTCCTCAAAAAAAAACAGAACAGGAAAAGGTGTATGTAGAGGACTGTTCATAACTCAAAATTTTGCTTTTTCTGTATATTGGAATTTGTGTAAATGGCCTCTGCCATATTTGCCAAAACTTTGCACAAGTTTTATGAGTTGCAACAATGATATAGTAAAGTCTGATGGGGGAAGTGTTCCTCCTGCCTTTGCTGTACAGAGTATTTCCAATCACTATAAACTTAAATCACAACTCTATGACATTGAGTAGTCCCTGTTGGCCAGAAATGGACAGGATTCAGCAAGTTTTTAAAATAGTTTACCTCTGGGATGCAAACTGACAGTAAAGTTTAGTAACAGTTTCATATCATTGAGCAGTCACTTGAGAAGCTGATTTGATGGAAGAAAAGCTAAAAAGGAAGGGAAGGCAGAGACTCACCAGTTTGACTCTCTGCCCAGGGGTGGCACTGATTTCCCACGTGCACTCCTTCCTGCTGGGATACTTGTCAGGCCAGTTGGGACTTGTGATGATGCCATTGGGACTGTGGATCTTCTGTTCACATTCAGCTGTGCCAACAGTGATAGCATCAGTTAGTCTGGGGGTCTGCATTCAGAAGCAGTCAAAAAAGTACTATTTTTTGTCTGGGTAGCCACCAAGTGGAAAGGATCTTTAGGAAGATAGGTAAGCATGATTTTCAGAGTGCACAGCCATGTTCTTCCCCTCAGGCATGTGCTTTAGGGCATTAACCCAGCATGTTTCTTTATGGATTGTTGTGAAACATACATACACTGTTGTTTACAAGTGGAAAGGATCTTTAGGAAGATAGGTAAGCATGATTTTCAGAGTGCACAGCCATGTTCTTCCCCTCAGGCATGTGCTTTAGGGCATTAACCCAGCATGTTTCTTTATGGATTGTTGTGAAACATACATACACTGTTGTTTACAATGGATGGCTTTTTTTTCAGAAAAAGTCTTTTATAGGAATAAACATAAGATAAATACTAAAATTTTCCTATTACCCCCACCCACTTACATACAAGTAAGTGTGTAAATCCATATGAAAAGTCTCACTACTCCAACTTCAAAAGAAATTTTTCGAATAATTTATTTTTTTCTCTTCTTAGTAATTTTCACTGCAGCCAGCTACAGAGCAATCAATTTGATTTGTAAACCACAGTTTCTAGGTATATGTATACACAATGTGAGAACAGCTAAGACTAAACTGTGAATATGTACAAAGAACAGCTTAGTCAGTGACTTTGCAACTAAACCACTAGTACCCAGAACTAAAAGAAGACATTTTTGTATTTAGTTTTAACAATCTCAAATTTCTTTCTAAATATCAGAGAATTATTTGAAAAAAAAAAACTTTTAGAGTAGGCAAGTGACATTCCAAAACCAGTGAAAATGCAAATGATTCACAAGGGCATGTCTTTACTTTCAGATTAAATCCATGCTAGAAATACATTGAGACATTACTGCAGCTCACATGATATTGCACACTTGAGGTTTATTTGCAGAGAATTTAAATTCTACTGAAGTCCCAAAGCCTATTGTTTTCTTGAAGGTAGCCACACCTTGAGAGAGCCGAGAGGAAGAAAGTTGCATAGGGCTTTGACTGGAACTCAGATTGTCTAAATATGTCACCTAAAACAAACCCAGAAAGGGTAGATATGGTTTCGACCTGGCTGTGAGGGAGCTAACTGCTACTGATAGCAGCAAATCACAACCTTACCAGGCTTCTCTCCAGAAACTCTGCCCCTGTGTTTAATACAGCCTTAGATAAAGACTTTATCAGAACTTTAAATATTCTACACTTCACAGAACTATTCAAAGTAGCACTCTGTGCCAACGATCCCAAGTTTTCCTAAGTTCATTCCTGTGCATCTCAAACTCAGCCCACACAAATGCTGGGGATGGACGGGATGGGAAAGGGGAGGGATGTTGTCGTGTTTAAGAAGCCCAGATGTCTAAAATCCCATTACCAAGAACTTTTTTCCTTTCTTTTGTTTGAAAGGAGAGCTGCAGAAAGCTTTCTGCGAGACAGTTGTGTAACCAACCACTCCAACGCCTCCCTACTCACCTTCCTTGCAGTCGTGTTTATTTTCGTGCAGCACAAATCCGTTCCGGCACTGGCAGACGTAGCTTCCTACTGTGTTGATGCACTCATGCTGGCAGCCACCGTTGTCCTTTGAACACTCATCCTTGTCTACAAAAGACACAAAAGCTCAGGTGAGCACACAGCTCCCAGCAGACCTTGCTACCAAGAGGAGCACGGAGCCTGAGGCCAGAGCAGCATAAGCTACAGCACAGTCACTTTTTCCAGTAAGGCACTTTTGTGGTGCCTTAGTTCTAGTCACTCTTTGCTCAGTCTGGAGCCTTGCAATGTGGCACAAAGAGTCTGTCTCATCTTTCTGGGAACGAGTGTTAGTTCCTAAGGGAGAAGAATACTAGTAAAACAAGCTAGAGCAAAGGAGGTAAGAGATTTGCCAGCTTTTACTCTTTCAAGTGGTCTAGCTGGTAAAAGTTTCATAAATATCCATTTTTATTTTAGTAAACAATGGTAGTGTCATTTATGGACAACACAAATTATTACAACTTTGTGCAAATTCCATAATTTAATGGTGATATCTGGAAAGGAACATAGAGATCAAAAAAGACTTCAACTTCTACACATTAAACATGTAAGAAGAGAAAGATTTCACGTAAGATTTTCTAATAACTTGGGCTTTTTTCCCCAGCAGAGTGACAGTGTGCTTTACTTTTAATGAATCCGGACATTATAGAACATCACAAAAAGAAAAACATTTCATTGAAAGGAAAAAAAAGAATTTGGCATTAGTTAGTTTAAGAGCTACAGTATAGCATGCAGTTCTGTTTATTAACATGTAATCTTTCAAAAGAGCTTTTAGTGTGTTAGAAATAAAGCAGAGAGTAGTGGAGGAAATATGACCTGCATTAAACAGCTACAAATTCATTGCATGGAAAAAAGCCAAACTAGATTAACAGGCTGTCACTGCAGCAAGAGGCCTCTGCTGCCACGCTTCTATGTCATTCAGCTGTTCTTGCTTTAGGTGAGGCTGGTCCCTTTAAAAGAGGCAGACTGCTCCTGACATGTATACACACGTACATGCATGTATGTGTGCACATGTATATAACTATACACGTGCACACATATGTATACATTCTTAAATATAAAAAAATACATATATGAATAGAAACACACACATATTAAACCACCCCTGTATTTGACTAAAAGTGCCATTTCAACATGCAGAAGAGAGGAGGAAAAAGAGCAAAGGAATTTTGGTCATCCCAGAGGTCTGGTTGTTGTGGGTTGGAATGCAGACCATTTACCCCCTTCAGCCTTATTTACCTTGGAAAGCAGCATTTAACATAATCTCTAAACAAGGCAATGGGATATTTTTCCCTGCCCTTACTTATGCTCATATTCAGTAACACAATAAAGGAAGTTTGCATTGTAATTGCATGCATGTGATCTTCCTCTGCCAAAATGTACTCAGCACTTGACCTGTTGACTTGCAGGTCTTTCCATAAAAATCAGCTTCTATTTATAATACAAGATGATAATGTGCATTTATTGGTAAATTCTCCAAGTCAAACCCAAGCATACACTCTATTTTGTACTGTAAATCTCAAAGCTTTTTGCACTGAAAGTTTTTGGAAGCTTTCTGCAAATGTGAACAGATATGAAGGTTAAGAAACAGTTGAAAACATAGATGCCTCTTGGAACCACACATTCAAAGAGATACTACATGCCATTTTGATGATAAAAGGAAGCATAGAAGATCCACAATACACTATTTATGCACCTTGCAAAGTGAGTCCCTAACTGAGGTAGCAAATCTGTGCAATTTCAAACCAAAGTCATAATTTTGCAAAAGCAAGCACTATCATAAATTAATTCCACATTGCAAGTGAAGAACAGTACCAGGCAACTGAGAAATGAGAACTAATATGAACAGAAGTCTTCAGTATTTCCCTCCTAAGCATTAGTTTGCAATTTTCCACCAGAATAACAAAACGAAAGGAAGGCAAGCTCAAAATGCATTCAAGTTCGGCTTTCAAGTATGGAGTAGGTGCACAAATTCTAAAAATAAAAGCTCTGTCCATTTTCATCATCCACCAAATTCTGTGAAAACACTTAAAAGTATTTTAACATTAGATATGCTTATATTCTGTAAAATAATCTCTTAAGAGACAAGTGCATAAGCAAATAGTCCCATGTTGGATGTCCTTAGAAATAAAATAATGGACAGAAGGTAGAAAGAAGAAGTTTTGGAACACATTCGAACTACAATAATTACTTGTACATAGTTAATCAAGGATGCAACTGTTGAACAAGCCTTCCTCACACTTCATAATTGAGAACAGACTTTCTGTCAAATTGATTGCCCAGCTTAAAAATTTGTGAAAAAAAACACAATTAGTCTGTATTAGTTACAAGAACAAATGTTTTGCCATGTAAAAACAAAGCCATTTGTTATGCTGACAGATGGAAATGCGTACCCCCAATTTTAAATGGATACTTTCCTTCTTTTCTCATTTCAGTACTCAGAAGAAGGAAAGATCCATTCTCAAGAGAATAATAGATTGAATCATTCTGAGGACAAATGGTCGTACCTATGAGACCCTCAGAGGCCACCAGTCTGTGAATAATACGTACTCGGCCTGAAGGGACCTGTATCAAGTCCTTGCAAGATTCAAAAACAAAAATTTTCTCTTTGCAGGCAGCTTTCTTGTCTGTGGAAAAAAATGTACCAGGATGGCACCAGAGATGAGTTTTTGTTCAAGGCTAGAAACATTCTAGCTTTCTCTTTTTAACTGGTCAATTAATCAACACCCAAGTAAAGATGTCCCAACAAACCTTGTTTCTAGATTACATCAAAACCCATGTATACTTTGAGTGTTTATGCAAAGAATCAATCATGTTTATTTAAAACACTGAAGTATCTCTGAAACTTATGATCAATGGAAGCAGTTTAATGTCAAACTATGACTAATCCTTAGGTTATCTTTTCAGAAAGATCACAGAAAAAAATAAGGGTATTTAAATATACATATGTATAGATATATAATATTGTTATCTTCTTGGAGTTATTACTTCTCTAGTCTTGCAGGCCTAGCAGTGTGTGCTGAGTCCTGCAGGGACTTACTCCTAGGTCTTGGTCTTATAGCAAAAGCAGGAGGCAGAGGAGGACAGAAGAAAGAGAGAGGGAGAAGAATCGAAAATTAATTGTTGGAAGCTTTTTGTTTGGAGGCCTAATATCCAATTCCAAGAAGTTTTAATAATTTTTTTAAAAGAAAAAATATATAGCGACCCCCTAGTTCCCTCTCTTTATCCGAGAAACTTGATTATAAATATACAGTAGAGTCTCTGTAGATCAGCTAGATCCCTGCAGAGACTCCTAACTGAGCTTTCTTCAGAACTGTCCCATCAAATGTAAATTTTACAGAATGCTGAAAAAAAAAAGTTCTCACTTTCCAGTAGCACCTGTCTGGCTGTTAACACTATTTTACAGCCAAAAATATAATTACATGTTGTCTTGTATCAACATAAATACCTTCCTACTGCAGGTCATCTGTTGCCCTATGTCACTGTTTGCTTTCACAGTTTATCACAGCAGGTTTCAACCACCCAAAAACTGCTTTCTGTCTTCTAAGCTGGAGCTGGGCCACGCTTTCTCATCTCTAGCTGTGGTACAGAATTCACCACCAAAAAGTTGCTGAAGAAAAGAGTAGTTCTTTGGCTGTGCTTGAGGAACATTATTCAGTTCCTAATCTTCACACTAATTTAACTTATCCCCCTTTCTACCTTGCTGAGCATTGCATATGCTCTTTACTAGTGAACAGAGTGCAAGATGCAGTGTTTTACTAATTACATTTTTTTTTCATTATTTATGTCTTTATAACTAAATACTTACACATCTATTGTGATTCAATTAATAAAGTTGGTAAATGCCTGAAATAAAGCATCTAAGTACTTCTACCCAGCTACCATTCTAATATTATTGTATTGTGAAGATTAATATACATAAACAGGCAAAAAACCCAACACTTCATCAGCTGAAAAATTATGTCATCAACTCCCAAAAATCAAAATACTTAAAGTCTCACGTCTGCTCTTCATTGACAGATCAATAGCATATTATGCCCATATTAAGGAATTCAGGGATAAGAATGTAACAGTGTTTTCTGACAGTCCTAAGATGTCTGATTAACTATTTGGAGATGACATCTTCTTTTCAGATATTTTAAGTTCAGAAGTTTGATTTTTCTCAAGCATAACAGAACAATTGTTAAACAGACAATGTTTNACTGAGTATAGATGTATAAACGACCAGGATGTCCAGAAAACACAACTTCTGAACCACGGAGCTGATATAAATTATTACGCTATCATTGCCAGTCTTATCTGAAATATCTGTAAGATCTTAAAAGATTTAACAAACTTCATTTGCATTTTTTAGAACTTGAACATGTCAATATATATTCCTGTAAAAAGTCAATGTGACAATTCCTGCTGGCACAACCAGACCAACATAAAATGACTANCTTCATCAGCTGAAAAATTATGTCATCAACTCCCAAAAATCAAAATACTTAAAGTCTCACGTCTGCTCTTCATTGACAGATCAATAGCATATTATGCCCATATTAAGGAATTCAGGGATAAGAATGTAACAGTGTTTTCTGACAGTCCTAAGATGTCTGATTAACTATTTGGAGATGACATCTTCTTTTCAGATATTTTAAGTTCAGAAGTTTGATTTTTCTCAAGCATAACAGAACAATTGTTAAACAGACAATGTTTAATCAGAAAACATTGTCAAACAGGGAAAGCCAGATGACATAGAAGAATAGAATCTGCTAGAAATTAGAACAAATGGAAGATAGTTGAGAGAGAATAAAAATAAAATACTCATAATTCAGATATTTCAACTCATATGAAATGCTGGCAGGAATGCATTATGAAGCACTCAGTAAATTTACATATTTACAGATCCAAAAGCTTTTTTTATATCAAACTATCTTTTTTTTTTTTTTTNATGACTAGTTGTGGGCTTCTAGGAGGAAGCTCTGTTGTGTGAACATATGTATTTACTACAAATAATGAGCAAACCTTGAATGCTTCCTGCATAAATCATAAATTTAAAAGTAAAAAATGTTACTATAGGTAAATATGGATCTTTGGAAGATTATGACCAGAGAAATGTGATTACTAGGAAAGAGATATACTTAAAAGAGATCAAATGTTTGTTATGTCTTTGTAGGAGACAAAACACCTTTTTTCATCTTTCATAGTTGCTTAATAAAAGCATCAAAATAGTCATAATAAGAAAATACTAAAAGTCTAAACTCTTTGCCTTGGTAGATATTTTTTCACTTTCCAAACAACATCTCTTAGATATTATACAGATTCTTATTAGTCATAAATTATTAGTTATTAGCAGTAGCCAATGAAATATCATTTCATTTCAGTTTTGATAAAATATTTTAAGCAAACAAATGCTAACAAATGGTAGTATATTTTACTACATCCTAAGTGTAATCAGGATTCTCCAGATTCAGATTTTTCACTGCTATCAAAAAATCTGGGGCACACTCCAGCCCCCAACTTCTCCTGTCTGACATCCAGTTTGGGGAGGTGGGCAGATGGGACTGGTGTTTTTTGTTGTTTTATGCCAGGTAAGTTACCTATCCCTATGTGTGTGTGTAAACACACAGGAAAAAACACAAAGCAAACTTTTGCTACAAACACTGACTGATGTCCTGCCAGAGCCAGATTTCTATATTCCACTCTCAATGGGTAATTGCAGAGGCCACTGTTGAGCAAATATTTCCTCACATCTTAAGCTTCACCCATGTGTAACTTTATTCAACAGTATAAGTCCTCATGTGATACGAACTTCCACTGCTCTGATCTCCCTCAGTAAAATTACACTCATAAATAAAAAGACACAGGTTTTTTTTTTTGCAAGATCAAGATCTTAAACCCTGTTCTTCTGCAAAACATTAAGAAGTGCAAAGTTTGGCACAGATGTAGCCATAATGTTAAACAAATGTTGTACCACAAAGTGGTAATTTCCCAACAAATGGAATATATTAAGAGACTTGACTAGAAAAAATAGAAATGTACACAGTGTGCACTTCGCATCACTTTACAACTGGGATTTGAAAAAATAGCAACAAAACTTTGGATAAAAGAAATCTAATAAAAATATAAAAATACAGTAAATTTTCTTTTGTCCTCTGTATCTCACAAAGTTTACTTGCTTCTGCTGTTATTTGAGTATATATAGATATGTTCCATATATTTTCTACAGACGTTACAATTCAGAATGGTATTTTAAGACAGGAGAATGGTTTATGTTTATGTAAATAAAACTAATTCAAAGCTACCAGGAAAACCATAGGCAAAGAAGGCACTCATTTTCATACCCAAATCGTGGTCATTCCACTTAGTC
>WEZZ01012992.1:32835-51894 GCA_013400585.1 Chloropsis cyanopogon
TTTTTTTTTTTTTTTTTTTGAAAAGGACTAGATATACACTATATCTAGGACACATCACACATTTCTATTCATTAAAAACACATTAGTTCAAACTTATCCCTGACTAAAGAATTTATTCTGTGCTCAAGGACATCACTTAAACATTTCTTTTTTTCAGTTACTGAAAGAAAGAACATTTCATTCAGAACTGAAATATACAAGGGAAAAATTAGTTCTGAAGAATTACAACCTGTAGCTTTGTAATCCATGACCTTTAGTCTAGTCTTTCCCTATGATACAGCATTGGTGGAACCCACTCATTTTAAAAAGTCACTTGAGCAAAATAAATAAATACATATGTGAAGATGAGTTATTACTTCAACAAAAACCAAAATTTAACTGAGTATAGATGTATAAACGACCAGGATGTCCAGAAAACACAACTTCTGAACCACGGAGCTGATATAAATTACTACGCTATCATTGCCAGTCTTATCTGGAATATCTGTAAGATCTTAAAAGATTTAACAAACTTCATTTGCATTTTNTCTCCAGATTCAGATTTTTCACTGCTATCAAAAAATCTGGGGCACACTCCAGCCCCCAACTTCTCCTGTCTGACATCCAGTTTGGGGAGGTGGGCAGATGGGACTGGTGTTTTTTGTTGTTTTATACCAGGTAAGTTACCTATCCCTATGTGTGTGTGTAAACACACAGGAAAAAACACAAAGCAAACTTTTGCTACAAACACTGACTGATGTCCTGCCAGAGCCAGATTTCTATATTCCACTCTCAATGGGTAATTGCAGAGGCCACTGTTGAGCAAATATTTCCTCACATCTTAAGCTTCACCCATGTGTAACTTTATTCAACAGTATAAGTCCTCATGTGATACGAACTTCCACTGCTCTGATCTCCCTCAGTAAAATTACACTCATAAATAAAAAGACACAGGTTTTTTTTTTGCAAGATCAAGATCTTAAACCCTGTTCTTCTGCAAAACATTAAGAAGTGCAAAGTTTGGCACAGATGTAGCCATAATGTTAAACAAATGTTGTACCACAAAGTGGTAATTTCCCAACAAATGGAATATATTAAGAGACTTGACTAGAAAAAATAGAAATGTACACAGTGTGCACTTCGCATCACTTTACAACTGGGATTTGAAAAAATAGCAACAAAACTTTGGATAAAAGAAATCTAATAAAAATATAAAAATACGGTAAATTTTCTTTTGTCCTCTGTATCTCACAAAGTTTACTTGCTTCTGCTGTTATTTGAGTATATATAGATATGTTCCATATATTTTCTACAGACGTTACAATTCAGAATGGTATTTTAAGACAGGAGAATGGTTTATGTTTATGTAAATAAAACTAATTCAAAGCTACCAGGAAAACCATAGGCAAAGAAGGCACTCATTTTCATACCCAAATCGTGGTCATTCCACTTAGTCAGTGGACACCCAGAGGCACTTACAGGTACACAAGGGTACTTTTCTATACCTGAGAAGAAGTGTGCCTTGAAGCCTTTTTTTGAGACAGTGTTGTCAGATCGAAACTCAATTCTCATGTTGTTGTACTGAGAGGTGATAACTTCAGGCACTTCTGTACCGCAGAATTTACCGTGGAGTTTGGAATCAGAAGAAAGGCCACTGCGAATCTCCACATAATCGTACTTGCAGACCTGAGGAAAGAAAGAAAGAGAGGAAAAAATATTTGGCTAATCAAAATAAAAGCATGAAGCTGTTTATAAATGTCAGAATTCTGATTGGTATAGATATTGCTGCTGAATAATAAATGACCAATATCCTCCTCCACTTTCTCCTGATTCTGAAAGCATTTGTAAATTCTTACATTTGTTGACTTTAAGTATGAATATTTTAAGTTCACTAATACATATGAATTACGTTCAAACTTCTATTTTTATAGATTCCGACCTGTGTTTAATATCTAAATTTCAAGATGCTAAGAAGCATTTCCACTTAGTTTAAAAAGCAAACATTCAATTGACAGTAAACTAAAATCTATAAACATTCATCCTAAAAATTATACCTATCTACGTTCTATAAACCACATACCTCAAACCTACAAACCTTCTACTTCTTGCATCTCAAAGATTTTTTTTAAATATTAATTTTCACCTAGAAAATCACAAGGTGAGTTTTCATCATTACATATTTAAGATATATTCATTTATTTCCAAATAAATTCATTCATTTCCAAACTTTCTGCTATTAAAACCATGCAACTTCCACCAAGAGTAGCATAGCTACAGTTTGCAACAGGATGCATGGCATTTTCATTAAAAGGTTAAAAATAAAGTAATACAATGTCATAAAAAAACCTTATGCAAGGCCTAGTTATAATGATAATACTTTCAATGCATAATCCCTTGGTCAACTTAAAGCCATCCAGCCAAAAACTTCTAAGCTTCTTAGGCTCAACTATCAATCATTTAATCAAAAAATGTCCCAGTTGTCTGCAATTAATAGCTTAAGAGAGAACATTGGCCAGAAGGATTCATACAGAGCTTATATTGGTCCATTAAATCCAAGTTGTATTTGAAAAATTGCAATTTCTAGTCAAAAAAAATTGTCAGGGGAGCTGGAAGGGAACAATAGAAAAGGATGTTTTGGCCTTTGTTGTTCTCTCTCTCTATGAAAAATTGTCATGATTTCCAATCAGTTTTAATACAATACACTGAAGATGTAGATTAAACTTTTATTGTTACCGGAAGAATTTTCACATGTGGTAGAGTTGAAAAGTGACTTATTCAGTTGAAACTCTTTCTGTACAGTACAAAGAACACAAAGATTCCTAAAACTTGAGTTACTGCCACATGCTGATCGATACTAATTAGAAGACATATTTCTAATAATGCATGTGATTTTCAAATATAGCTCAACTACGTTGATAAATCCCACCAATTTCAGCAGTAAAATAGTGGTGAGTTTTTATGGTTGCGTAGGTTTAGATCAGAAATCAAATGTAATTTCAGATAGGTCTAATTTCGTCTATACTGCACAGTACTGAAAAAAATTTACAAGGTAAACTGCACAATGTGAATGTAAAATATTAAAATTGTAATAGTGTAAAAGATATATTAAACTTGGCCCTAAAAGGAGCTCCTATAACAAATTTTGCAAAATAGAGTATTTGATAAATCTATATATTTTGTCTGCACTCAGAAAATGCATTAGCATTTTCCAGATATTATATATTTCATCTGATTTTCACAGGCATCTATCCTTAGTACTACTATTTAACAGTATGAAGCCAAGATTTAGTAGCACATGAGATGATCAATCTCCAGTTCTGATTATTGAAACACATTTAGAATTTTTCTATCTGCTTATGTTACACATCTTTTATGACCTTAAAGAAGTGATTTAACTTCATTACATGCCAGGTGTTTTCCTTGCAAATCTTGCCCATGTACCAAGAAAGTGCAAGAAAAAGGTTTTTATGGCTTGTTCAAACAGTAATTAAATTTTAATTCTTTGGGACATTTAAGCTTTTATTACATCTCTTGCACATCTAGTAATAATGATTACAGGACATGAGTGTAATGTACATATCATTGAAAATTGGAATTTCATGGACTTGAGAACCCACTCCAAAAAATCACAGGGGAAAAAAATTTCACACTCCTGTCTCTGAAAATAATATTGAGGTATTTTGGAGAAGTCAGTGCTGGTTTGGTTCTTGGTTATAAATCAAACTCCAGCTTTTGTCTCTGTTCAAATACCTCTGCCCAAAAGTGGGCCATCTTTCTACTAAATACATTGCTACAAGTTCTTTTAGAAATAAATTTGAAATAACATCCCAGGATTTGTATTCTTAATGCCATGTAAAGAATGTGCATATGAACTCAGTGTTTACAACATGTTATGGCTGGAGTGTGGTGAGGGAATTCAATGATATGACAGAGAATTGCCTGTGAAGCAGAACAAAAGCTGAAAAGGATGTTGAAAACCACATTTTACTGCTTCTTATTCAAAAAGCACTGCAACCCCCACCACTTTGTTTAAAGCTGTAAGGAGCACCCTTTAGCACGTGGAGGGCTCTGCCCTGTTCCTCCTCCTCCTACCTGGGCAGATCCCCCATGCCTCTGGGGGCTGCCCAGCTCAAAAATTGCTGCTGTTCTATTGTGACTTATTTCTGGTACTGCTTGTTTCAAAATATTCCCCCAGTGAGATAGCTGTAAGTGATTTAAATGCTGCCTCACTCCATCACTAACCACAGCTTATGTGTATTCTTTGTAGTCAGTCTGTAAAGATGATTTGGTTTCTCCAGATTTTCTTCTCTTGAATTCTTTCCAATATGCTTCAGCCCCATTTGCTCTGTTTTATTTTGTTGATAAAAAAAGTCAGCTGAGACTCAGCAGAGAACATTTTTTAAAATTTCTTGTAACACATATACATTTAGATGATATGTAAAAGAGAGCTATTCTTTCCATGTTTGTTTTGAAAGAATCCAGAAACAGCCCCAAAACGAAGACAAGAACATCCATGCTTATTGTCAGCATATGAAAGGTCAGCAAGGGTTTTATAAGACAATACCTATTTTCAAATGCCTGTGAAACCATTTAGAGTGTAACAGATTGTGCAGCTCTTCGTTCACGGTTACTTACTTCATTCCCTTCTAACTCAAAAAACTCAAACTTCATTGAAATTCGGTATTGCGCTGGGGCAACCACCTGCCACACACAGTTTTTGTTTGGAGGATACTCTTTTGGCCACCCTGGTGTGGTTATAGTCCCATTTAGCTTTGTCAGAAGTCCTCCACAAGCAGCTGTAAAATTAAAAGAGAACATAATTTCTTTACTGACAGTGTGTTTTACTATAAACAGAAGCACACTGAGAAGAATCAGTGCTCTCATTACTTCTATGCTGCAATGCCCAGACAGAGGAATCAGAATCTTGCTTTATCATGCTTGGTGCAAACAAAGAGAAAGAGACAGCCCCTATCTTGAACAGCTTGCAGGTTTGTGGGCAGAGATAAGTTTCAGGACTACACAGAGCGTTATCATATTCATTCTTTTCCCTTCCCTCCAGAGACTCTGGTTATTCTCTCACAGCCTTTCCCATGCAAGCCCTCTGACCTCACCGCCTTCTCCAAGACCTTGACCACCCCTCTTTGGACAGAGGGATACTTAAGATGTGCTTCTCTCCTTGATTATTGATGCAGAATCAGCCCTACCTGTCTCAGCTCATATGGCTGTATATGCCTCCCATAACCTACTAGATAGGGTCACCTCTTTGGAAGGGCAGTCACGTACACGGCAGTCACAATTACTTCTGCTGAATCATGGATGTTCAATTAAAAGAGAAAATGCCTCTTATTTCCAAATATTTGCCAAATAATCACCTCCATAAAACAGAAAAATACTGTACTACGTTCTTGAACGCGGTTCAACTAGCAAAGGATAAACTCATTAATCTTTTCCATCTGTGCAATTTTTTATTTTTTTAAAGGAAAGTAATGGGATTTAGAGAAGCTCTCAATCACACTCTGCTACATTGATAACCATTACAGCGCTGTGACAGCACTGGAAATCATCCACAAATCTCTTTCCAAAGAGCTGAAGGAGGGAGCTCTACTCAACTGCTCTCTGCTAACACTGAATGCTTTAAAAACTGGCTATTCCAGTCTAGCTGATGATCTCACATAGTGTATCTGGGAGCTGTACATGTACAGCTGGGAGAATTCACCAGTTACTGTGTCAAGGCTCATTTTATCAACTCAGACACACACTAGTGTTTCTACTGGTCTCTAGTTTTCCACGCAGCACACTTCTTGGTATACACGTAAAAGTAATCTGACAAGAATGGCTAAGACCCTGCATCACACCTCAGTGTATCAAAAAAGGCCAGACACGGGTTTAGAGACTGCACCCAGATGACACAAGCTGTCCCCTCTAATGATCCAGTCCAGGTCAGAAAAACTACTGCCAGATTTCAATTTCTGCTTTTGAAGATTGTTCCATTGATCCTTGAGGCAAGGGCGGGAAATGTGGAAATAGTGAAAAAAGAAAATCTTAATGCTTTCTAATATGCTGCCATTGGTGGAGACTTGGATTAGAAGACCATAAAGCAAATTTCTGTGCATATCAACACTGCAGTGAAGTGGAGGGCAAAGTTTCTGACCTAGAGGCTTTTACTCATGGGTGAATTGATACAGCTAGCTAACCCCCCAAAGGCCCAAACTATAATGAGGAAGTAATGTTCACAGTGACTACACAGTAATTTTGATTCAGCAGTGTTATTTACATACACTGAGTGCAACTTCAACTGGAACAAACACATACACACTTTTAGAGATAGCTCTGGGTTTTTGCTCTACACTGCACTGCAGTGCTTTGAGTGACTCCTTTCGACAGAGTTGCTTTACTGTTTGGGTGCCAGGAATGTCTCTTTTCTATTTTTCAGAGGCAGAGAGACGAGTATTCTGAAATACTTCTCTAATATTCTGACTTGAGTCAGCTAGCAGAATAAACTCAATTCCTTATTTAAATTTGGGCTCATGATCAAAAGCCCAGAGATCAAACCTCTGTCTTCACGGACCCCTTTTGATTAAACTTATTTGCTTATTGTCTACCTAATGTGCAGACATAGAAATAAATTCTTTTGCCGATGTTCTCTTTACTAAAAACAACTTAAAAAAACCCAAGCAGCTTGATGAGAACCACAATCTTTAACCACATGCCTTTAATCTAGGACTTTCACCAGCTCGCACAAACATACAACAAACAAAAAAAAAACTAAAACCAACCTCACAGATCCAAAAGCAAAATAACAAGAAACACTTGCAAAAAAACAAGGCAAAACTACCCCAAATTGTGAAAAATAATGAATTAATGTCAGGAAATTAGAAAAAAGAGCAACCAGTGAATTGCATCAGAAGAAAACCAGGACTCCAAGCACCCCAATTTTCAAAATCCATTCAGTAGTCAAACAGATGAGCTAAGAATAAATTTGTGCTATCCTTCGATTTATTGGTGTCTATGAGTAAAAATCAAACAATAGTTGGTGTGCAATGATCAAGAGCTTATGGTTCTTTCCTTTGATATGAAATATGCATAGAATGCAAAATCTTATCTCAGTTAAATCCTACTTTTACACAGACTTCCAATTTCTTTCTTTTTTTCCCAAATGATTATTTGAACACCCTATACTCACCCTGAAAAATAAGTCCACAGTGTGACTAGGAGAGAGGATGATTCCTCTGAGCTTTGAGCTAAAATAGAGTAGGTCTTGCTCTTCTAGACCTGCCAGCTTCCCAGGCACATCTCAGTCAGAGGTCGTCAGAGGGGTCATTAAACACTCTCATTCTGAGAAAGTGGCATATTACTCTGCTGGTAATTGTCTCCTCAAGAGACTTTGCTTTAGTGAGTATGAATAATGTAATAAGTAGTATGAGGTCCTACTTTGCACTATTCCTGATTGACTAACAGCAAAATCTGCAAAATGAAATTGCTGACAGACATGGGACAAACATGGCTCTGGCATCGCTACTAAAAGGACAGCACTGGTTTTCTGGGTTGGGCTCCATGGATCTCATGCTGCTCAGACAGAGCCTAAGAAATACGCAGCATTTCACTTAGGCAAAGGCACTCTGAGAGCTGTAAGAGCTCATAAGAGAGTAACACACTGTACCTTCACAACTCTTCTTGTCAGGACCAAGTTCGTAGCCAGGATCGCAGGCGCACTGGTAACTGCCCAGGGTGTTTACACAGCGCTGCTCACAGCCACCATTGTCAGGTTTGGCACATTCATCTTCCTCTGCCAAGACAGGGAAGAATGCAAAAATGTGTTAAATAATTACCTTCCTCAGCTGTAATTGCTGGATCAATATTAACTCAGAAAGCTGTATGCATGCCATTATAAGATGCACTACGTAAACCATTGTGGTTGCTGACTAGAGGATTTTCAAATGCTAAGGAGATCTGCAACAGAAAAAATAAAAATTTATCCTTTGTGGGGTGTGGGGTTTTTTTTTTGGTTTTGTTTTGGTTTTTTTTTAACAATATCTACTGACAGCTGCAGAACTAATTCATAAGCACTTTGTGTGCAGCATACAGTAATTCAGGCAGCCATAATCTAAAGATTGTATGAAGTATTGAAGGAAAGATTGAAAATCCACAGTAGGGTCACTTGAAGGGCACTTTATCTCTCTCAGAATCAATCTGTACATTATCCTGAATTCATACTCAAAAACAGATTAACAGAATCCTCAAATCCTAGGTTTTTATTCTACTGATATTAAAAGGAACAAGATGAATCAGGGCTGGGGGAGGGAAAGGAATTGTGTGTTCTCTCTACTAGCTCTGAAATACACCCATGAGATTCATTACTGAAATATTCCTCAGATGCTGGAATATTGTTTTCTTACACCAGGACAAGTAATTTCTCAGGAAAAAAATAAGACCTCCTACTCTCATGCCTATAGCCTTCAAAGTTATAATTGTCTACAACGAAAACTATCAGTTAGGATTGGAAAAGCCACGGCTTCTTTCAAAAGAGCAGAAAGGTTTTCCTGGTGGCATGACCTGTATTTCAGGCATCACCATGGCCACACTAACTGCCAGTGGCTTTAACTGTGGCAGCGGCTGCACCATGTGCAAATTACAAACTTTCCAAGCACCAAATGCTCAGGCATAGCTGCATTTGTATGACACTCTCCTCTCCCCAAAAAATATCCATAACTGAAGGAAGACTACAAGGTTATTGCTCAATATGATTTCTGATCTGGTTCTGTTTTTTTGGGTTTTTTTCCCTGCTTCGAGTAATAAATTGATAAAGCAGACCAATCCAGAAAATAGATTAGAAAAAAACTGACAAAGAAAAAAAACTTAAAAAGGGAAAAAAAAATCCATTTGCAATTATACTGTTTATATTTGACAACACAATGTAAAAAAAGTGCCACTCTTTTACAAAATTAGATACGTTTCGGAACTAAGTTGATTAACTAAACCTGAAGACAGTAGAAAGCTGTGCTGAGTTGTCCTTCATTCTTTGGACACATTTTACTAGGAGATTCAAACACCTCTATTGTTTTGTTTAGAATAAATTGTAAGCCCAGTAAATTATTCTAGAGACCATACAGTCTATTAGTAAAAAAAGATTGAGAAATATTTTTAACATCCTTTCATAATTTTTCCAGTCCAAGAAGAAGTGATAAGCTGCTCATAACTCCCAAAATATGTTTTAACACTTACCTTTAAAAAAGTTAGCTGCAAACCCTGCTTTGTTAACAGTTCCATCAGAAACAAACTTCATCCACAGGGTATTAGAGGTAGATCTAATGTCTTCTGGTTTGTCATAGCCACAAAAGTGACCAATTAAAGGACTGTTCTCGTTTGTTCCATCTCGGATTTCCAAGTAGTCATACGCACAGTTGTCATGTCTTTCAATCTGTAAAACATAATTTTCAAAATGACCTATCTGAACTTGACCATAAATATCAAATATCAGTCAGATAATAAAAAGAATTTAGATTTTTCAAAGTTAAGGTTAAGGTCTCTGTTCAGGGTTCAAGCAGCGTGAAGATGAACAAGCATCATTGAACGGATTTTAACTATACTTGTTTTCTACACACAAAAATATATTGAAATTTTACTAAGGACACAACAGTCTAACTGGGAAAAAAAAACTAAAAAAGACATGCTCACCTCTAAGCTTCCTAGTGCTCTGCTAAACTTCTATTCTCATCTCAAGTAAAGTCCTCCTTTCTCATGTACACTCAACTAAAGAAGATTAATGGCTCAGCAACTAAACAGGTCAGAAATATTCACCATTTTAGCAATATTAAAAAGCTCAATTTTCATCAATATGATAAGATTTTTAGAATCTCCCTTTATCCTCCAGACAGAGCAAAATTTTGCATTTGTCACTGTTCACTGATGTTGCAGGATAAAGGTAAAATATGGCGATGCATGAGGAATTTGATGCATCTGAAGAATTAGATCCAAGCACACATCTAAAATGATCAGCTCTGAAGTAGTCAACAGAACAGAGAACAAAAATAAACTAATTTTTCTTTTGCCAATGTGTCTAGTTTCTCTTGCATGATTCCTGATTTCAGGTGTCCACTCTTGATTTTCTGGGTCACTGAGTGAATCTTTGCTGTATCAGTGGAGAAACCTACTGAAACCAGAACAACTGAACATTTCCCTTTCCATTTAAACTTTTTGCTGGATGGCATTCAAACACAGACTAATATGTGAATGGGCATGTGTGCATGTCTACTTGAGTAGTGAGCCTTGTGCTCTTTACATAATAGTATTTGCAGAGTTGATCAGAGTGGGAACTGCACCAGAGAGGAAAGCAGCAGCAGCCCAAATATGACCTTGTCCAGAAGCTAGATAATTTATGATGCTTGTCTCTATTGAGAGTGTGTCTTTCTCAACAGTGTTAAAAACCCTCTTGAGCTGGGAAATTTTACTGCTGGAATACTTCACATTGCTCAGTCTTATTTATAAAGGAATTAACTAGATCCAAACATTCATTCAAAAATAATTCCTATAAGATTACTCTTGTTCAATGAACTGGCTGAAGTGGGAGAGGCAAGTTTAGGGATGGAGAGGATGAGCAGAGTGACAGGATCACAGTCAGGTAGAAGGGTTGGAGAAAGCCTCAAATCTAATTCAGCACATCCACATTATGTTACATCAATAAAGAAGTCTAAACTAAGCCCAGAAAAATCTACATTTGATCTCCAGAAAGAGTTTTTCTTGCACCTAAGCTTCACAGTAAGCAAAAGCATCCACTGGTTCTCTGCTCTATTTGTGCATCATGACCAACACAAAGCTCAGGAATCACCACAGATTAAGGAGCTTTCACTTAGCATGTTACAATTTCTTATGTAAGAAGGAAAACCGGGGGGAAGGAACTGTTTGATTTTATGCCATTTTAGTGGCATCAAAATATGGCAAACACAACATTTCTCTGTCTCCTTTCCAACTTTCTAAATTCTTCAGGCATTTACATGCATAATTTTCTCCCACCCACTCCTCTGTCACAAACCATATTGCCGTTTACTGTAATTTCCTAGATTTTTGCTCAGGAATTGCTTTGGAACAGAGTTTGGGAATGAGTGAGGAAAACCAGGAAGATTTGGGATGCAACCACCTGTTGCTGATTTCAGTGGCAATTGTATGCAACTAATGCAGTACATGAGCACTGGTAAGTTTTTGACAATAACAATTCCAAATTTTCATTACTCTAAATAATAAATTCATGACATCATATTCCAATTTGAAATAAAGTCTGCCTTGTTATCTCAGTAAAAATCAAGAAGTGAACTGGTCCAAAGCTCACTAATCTCAATGAAGGAATTGTGCATTTTCCCCACACATCTGTGGTCATTTCAGTACTCAAGACATTTAATTAACATCAGTTTTTTCCACGTTTCCTTTTTTTATGGGCAATATGGAAATTATAATTATTCACCAGCCCAGTGTGGCTCTGAGTTACAAATGCCAAATTTCCATTGAGGTGATTAGTAATTTCTTTTCAGAGGATCAAGTTATTTTGGGCAGAAGAGAACAGCTAAAATACATTTTGTATAGGAGTAACTTTCTAAACTTCCTAAGACAATAAGAATCAACCAACCTGCAAAGTGCTATTGAGTTTCAAAAAAATTTGAAAGGCGGCTGTTCTACCATATTAATTTATATTTCGTTTACTACTAGTGCAAGTGATGCCAGTATTATCAATATTTAGGGAGTAAAGTGCTACACCTATATATAACCTAACATATGAGTATTGTGGTTTTGAGAAATAACTGGTACTTGGTAATCAATGAAAGAAAATACTATAAAATGTGGGGGTTTTTTCCATACCTCAAGTTTTAAGATCATTTGGTACTATCTTCAGGGAACACTGCCATACAAAGGTCTATTACACTTGCAATAGTCTGTTGTTCTTCCTGCTTCCTCCTGTATTTCTATCTATCTTTCTTATTCTTCCTACTTCCTATTTGTTCCTCGAGGAAAATCTCTTCCAGTTAATGAAAGGACCCCTGGTGAGTTTGGTTGTAACTGGACTGATCCCATAGATCTTGTTTACTGGAGCACTAAAATTTCACAAGATTTTGACATGATATTACATGTTGATGAGACGAAATACATGGAATAGTAGCAGATTTTTTTAAAAAAATCATAACGAAAAATTTTACAGAAAAATGCATTTCCTATAGGAGACAAAGATAACCTCAGCTTCTGAAGGCTTGGAGGAAACCTCAAAATTAAATGGCATCAGAGAACCAAGTTGAGAAAATTTCAGAAAATTACTAAAGCAGGCACATAAGAGCAGGAAAACACTATGAAATCTCCCAGACAAATGGCAAGCCAGAGACATTCTCTACACCCCTTCTCAAAAAAAAGCCTCATAGGTAGTTTCAGGTTTAGAAAAACAGCAACAAACCAACCAAACAAAAAACCCAGACAAAAACCCACACAAAACCAAAAAAATACACATCCAGAGTACCTTTGTCTTATAGCACTCCTCCAACAGGAAAAAATGAAGATAAAACTAAAAATTCAAGCAAACAAACAAAAAAAAACCCCTAAAACTGAACCAAAAAATAAAAAAAGAGAGAAAAAAGGATATGAAGGGAAAATCTGGGAGCAATTCTATTGCAGTAAAAATCTTTACATTATTTTTTTGTCATTGTTAATTTTTTTGTTTATAAAGTCACACTGCAATACAAGTAAGCATATCTGCTTCAGGCTGTAGACTTCAGTCATAAAAGTTGGCATATATGCCAAGTGAAATCAGAAGATCAGATAAATTTTATTCCCTGATTTATGTAAAAATAATTTAAATTATCGTTATCTGCACAGAGTTTAACGAGGTCACTCAAATGAGGAAGATTATTATGAATCTGCTCTACAAACCCGCTGGATTTTTTTTAGCTGGCGAGACTGTGCCAAAAAAGTTCTTAAATAAAAAAGCAAACAAACTAACAAAAAAACCCAGCTAATTTTCAAAGAACAATATTATAAGGGTGACTGTAACAATGAAAAATATGGAGCTCCCAGACCCAACATCTCTACTCTCACACAGACAGTAGAAATTATAGCAGCCAAATAAGAAAGTGTAATCCTGCACTCAGTGGAAAATGTGTTGCCCACAGCAGGCAAAACAAGATGACTCATTGATACAGTTTGAAATTCTCAGTTTCCCTAAGTGCTTTTATTTCAGAATGAAGGTTATTTATACAGTTTTTTTCTAGTATTACATAGGGATAATGAGAATTCCTCTTACTTAACTGTACCTTTCAGATGGCAGAGAAGTAATTTTCTCACAAACACACTGCAATAACTCTCTGGCCTGACATTTACTTTTTTTCTATCTCAGCTGGCACCAAGAACTGTGATTTTTAAACAACTTTTTGTTTTACTGGGCAGTGCACCAAGGAGTCAGCCCAGAGAGGGACTCAGTATCAAAAACCAGAACACCTACCTTCAAGAGCTGGGAGCAGAAATGGAAATCGGACCCAGTGGCGAATGTCCCGGCACTCCAGAGCAGCTCCCAAAGCAACTCCCATCCTCAGCAGGGAGCCCAGTGGATGAGCCAGTAAGAGATGCCACAAAGACAGATATAACAGTCTTGTGCCTGTCTGGGGCGCCTCATTTGGTGCTCAAGAGCATCTTGCCACTCTGGAATTACAGCTCAGACTCTCCCTGGAAAAGTATTTCAGGTCCCTACTGTTGGAATTTTTTTTTTCTTTTCAAAACACATGAAGTATAAGCCCCAACTTGAGACTGTCCCCTGACTATATTTCTGCTCAATTTTCTCTTTCTTCTTATGAGGTGTTAGTCCACATGTCTCACCTCTAGAGAGTGCCATAATACTAAGCAGCCTGGAGGAAAAACTGGACATTTCTTCCTAAGGCCTTAATCACTTGTCTACTAAAATGGTTCTGTTGCTTGCTGATCCTTTGCTTCTAGTTATTTCCTATATGGTGAGGCATAAGCATGCCATTTGTAAATAGTTCCTAACTTGATAATTAGAAAAAGGTCCTGAAAGACAGGGAGAGATGTAAGTTTGATTTTCCCAGGGATGGTATTGAGCTGAGGTCAGTTCAAGCACATGTAGACCATTGCTGATCAACTGCATCCAGACCAAATACTGCAGCAAGTCTCTTTAGAAGAGGAACAGGGCCATTTCCCCTGTCATCACATTAAAAAATGCTGAGCACAGATGGCAGACTAGAAAAGCTCCATAGTAGTCAGTAAATTATATCAAAGGTATTCAAAACGTTCATTCTCAACAGGGCTTAAAAAGAGACTAACATACTATGGTAAGTAATCTTGAGCCAGGTCATGCAGACTCAGAAGATCAGGGGAAGCTGATCTGGTCTGCACTAGAACTGACATTAATTCAAGATTTAAAAAAAAAAAAAAAAAAAAAAAAAAGGGAAAAATAAGTAGAATCTATGAAAATATTAAAACTTCTATACTTTACATTTATAACTGCTGATAAAGTCCCAATCCCCTATTGTCTCATACTCAAATCTTTCTGTCAGTCATAGCAAAAATGTGCCATAACCCTGAAGTCTGTCTGCAAGACTAAAGCGTCAGGTTGGAAATTATAGCTATGTTTACTATACCTGTATTTAGATCTGTGTACAACATAAAGCCAAAAAGTAGATTTTCAAAAAATGTTCTTCATGCCCTTACTGCTGAAGCATATTCAAATAAAACAAATCAACTCAAAGTATGCTACTAAATTTATCTACGAAGCTCAAGTCAGTGTATTGTGTAGGACTAAAACAGACATGAAATATTACTTTTTCTTTTTCGTGTAATAGTTTACCACAGTTTAGCAATGTTGTACACAGCGTGATGTACACTAAAGACACACGAGTATGACCACTCACCACATCTTTTTTCTTTCCTCACTAAATATAGGTTTTCAATCTGAATATTAGTTTTAGGGCTTTTTCCTTTTCAAAGCAGAAGCCGAAGAACACAGTGGTTTGTTCTCCAGCACTCATTTTTGACAATAAGATTTAGCAAAGATAAAAAGACCTGGTCATTTAACAGAATATTGAAGTAGCCTTGCTGAGCTGGATTATGTACTTGGTAAAATGTGACTACCTTCAGAAATTTAAACATTCTAACTCAAATATTAGAGATAACATAAAAACCCTTTAATTTTGAAAACTTCTGGGGAAGAGACACTTCCATGGATTCTGAAGTTAATTTTTCATAGAGAATTCTTAAATTCATTCACTCACAATTCTTAAATTCATTCATTCAATTCATTAAATTCATTAAATTTAGGTTTAATAAATATTGCCCTAAATTTCACTGTCACTTAGCCACTAGATGCTTGTCTGAGATTAGTTAAAAGGCTTTACCTCAAATGCTTGAAAGGTTAATCCTACATTGTAGTTTTCTGACACCGTTATTTTCCACACACATTCCTTCATTGGTCTGTAGTCATCAGGATAATTGGGAGACTGGATCTGGCCTTCATTTTTGTGGATTTCACCTCCACAAATAGCTGATAAAAGCATAACATTTTACTGTGAATAATGACATTTTCTTTAATTTCCCCATGCCCAAACTGGCATTACATGCTCCCATTTTCAAACTAATAATAAAATTGTTCTGGAAAATACTTAAATCTACCAAGGATAAATTATTGAAAACACAATTAATTTAAACCATTATATGTACTTTAGTTAGCAAATATAATTTAACATTTCTAATAGCCCTAAACATGTCTACAATGTTGAGGATGAATTTGTAATCACAGATAATCTGGATCTATACATTTTATAGAATATATTTTAAAGGTCAAAATAATTAAATTTTTGTTCACCCTTGAAATATACTTAATTAACAGTCTTCATTGATGTTTACTAACCTTTGGAAAGAGATAAATGAAAGCAAAATCTCATATTTTATAATGAACTACGCACTTTAGAGTTTATCACTTCAAGCTTGCACTCAGCTTGAAGAAATAGCTAATATAAATAAAAAAATATTTTCACAAAAAGTACAGGTTCTATTTTAAACAGGTAAATGTTGGCTTGCTAATATACCCAGTGTGCTTGCGTGCCTTTGTTAACTATTCCCAGAGTATATGGAAAATATAAGACAGATTTTTCTGAAAGATAAACAGAAAGTATGCACAGAAATCTTTGCAAACACTGAGCACAAGAACATGCATATTTAGTAAATTAAAGACCGGTAAAAAACGTTTATGATTATTATCAGTGATTTCCCTGAAAAAGACCTCGGCTGAAATCTGATCACAGGAGGAGTTTCAAAATGCCCTGCCTAGTAATTTAGTACCTAGTGTCTCTTAGTGATAAAATACTAATTTCAAGTGTTAGTTTTGGTGGAGGATGATTAATATCCAAAGGTATCTGGTTAATAGTTTTCTTCCATAATCAATTTATTTTTAATGCTATAAGAGGCTTACCTTCATAAACTGCTGCAAAACCCTTCCCAACCCAGTTGCTGCTGCTGCGGAACTCAATCCACATCCTGCTGTCGGTGGATGTGAGGACTTCTGGCAGTTTGTCACCACAAAACCTGCCTAAAAACATGCAACCAGTAACTGCATTTTCTGCCGCCTCTGAAGCCAAATGCTGCAAACATTTATACAAGTGTTGAACATTATAAGCAGAAGTAGCAGAATCAACTCAGTGGAACTATTCATATGCTTATGGTTAAGCACATGTGTTTCTGCAGATCAGGACCTAACACACAAAGATTTTATTATAAAGCTTTCAGAACTTTTTATTGCAGTCAGGCTCACAAGTCTAAGCATAAAACCTTAGGGGAATCAATGAAAAAAATTATTGTTGGAGATTGTTTATATATACACATGCATTTTGGAAGGGGAAAGTGAGTACTAATCTTAAGAAAGGAACACAATGTAGGTCACAGAAATACAGCTCATTGTGCCTAAGGGCCAAAGAGATTTAAAAAGTAAAATCTAAATGACCTATTCTACACTACCCTCTTAAATTCTGCCTAGGAAGGCAAAATTTCTGTTTTTCTAGTTGATAGGGAACAGGAGAAGAGGATAATTACTGTCTGGTCTTAACTGTTTCTTCTTCAGTTTCTGTTCAAGGCCAAGAAAATAGACATTCCTGTTAGAGAGCTGTCCTCTGTATCTGGGAACTAGCATTATGGGAGGTGAAATCTTCCCACCAACCTTCTGAATTTAAATAGGATGACTGCAGCTTTTACATGCAACTCAAACTTAATTCATTATTGCCTTGCATGTCTCTTCTCTGCGAGAGCAGGGAAGGACACACAAAGAACAACGAGAAACAATCTGCTCATAATCTGAAAGGTACAGGTACAGAGCTCCTAGGAGCAGCTCTACAGCAGGTGCACGTTCTCATCACATGAGCTATGAATTTCCCATCACATGCTCTACAGATTTGTCTGTAAACAAATACTTCCCTATTTCTCTGAAAAAAAAACAAAAAAACCCCAAAAAAAACCAACAAAAAACTATGGCAGCTTCATAATTCAATATTCATAAGCAAAGCAAAACCTTGAACATTTTGTAGTTGGCATCTTTCCCACTTGCAGCTGAATAATGGCAAGCTGCAGTGAAAGGAAGGCTTGAGGTCAAGGCCATTTAGAGGGTTTTTTTCCCATTCCCAAGTTTAGATCCATTCTAGACACCTAAAACCCAAGAAGTTTGTTGTGGGTTCAAGAGCAGGTCCACTGAGCCCAATGAGTGCGGTGCCGTGGACGGTGCAGCGTTTAACAGTTGCATACCAAGCAGAGAGGATTTTCTCCAGTAGCCATCTCTTACTTCAATATAGTCGTACCAACAGAGACTGCTCTTGTAAAGGTCCATGGTGGTAAAGTTTAAAACGATCTGCAATCAGATGAGAAGGCCTGAATAAATAGTGGGTGGTAAATAAGAGGAAAGCAATCTCAACAACATTCTGAAGTGCTGAAGAGTGATCATCTGTAATGAGATTCCAACTATTCAGACATTTAGTTAGTCTCTCCTCAATTATTTCTTCGACTAAGTAAAAGTTTCTTGGGAACATGAAAACTTTATTTTATTTAATCTTATATATTTGTGCAAATTCAAGACAAACTACTCACATTTAATTGCTCACAGGGAGTTTTCCACTGAGAAATAAAAATTTGAGAATGCCAATTAGGTAAAATACTAGAGTAATATAATTTTAAGTATGTTACTTGATGATTCTACTGCCAGTTACATTTTTACTATTGCCAGCACTGACTATATTCAGCTGCAAATAAAAAAAAATTAAAATAACTGTTTTATTTTTGTTTGTGGTTCTCCTACTACTGTTTTGACAAAGTATTTTACTTTCAGACACATAAATGCTGACAATGTTGGACAGTAATTCTGAAAGCAAGTTCACTAATAAGAAATGGTATACAGCCCCTTAATGATTCTTAATGAAACTATATTAAAGCTTTTTATATAGAAATCTGAGTTCTGTGCATTTTTGGAACTTGTGAACTTGGATTCTTAGTGTTATTGAGAATACATGTAAACAGGCATGTTTTCAATACTTACAACAAGGACTACCATTTAAATTATATTATCCCTGTTTTAGAAATATTAATCCTAAACTGCCATAAACTTACACTTTGACACAGGAATAGGATTTGTCCTGATCACACATTGACACAATAGCTACAGTTTAAACCCTGACTGACTGGAATAGTCTTAGCATCATGCCCTGCAATTACAGGGATAAATCCAAACAAGCAGATTAAAAGTTATTCATATTTAGTATTATAAGATAATTTCCAATTAATACCTTTTAATTGGATTTAGGTGTACTTGGAAAAACAATTAATCTTCTTCAGAATCAGTTCCTCAGTGTACATAAGTGTTTCAAATTAACTGAAATTCTTCTCTATTCACATTTGAGCATAGAATTTCTACTATCTTAGCTTTGATCCTAGAAACTCTCAATGGAAACCTGCCATTATAAAACAAACACTAATTGCTGCACAGTAGCAGGTACCTTACACTGCAAAAATACATCTCCATGGCAGCCTATGGAGCAGCTGTGAGTGTCAGTGGAAAGGAGAGGAATT
>WEZZ01012995.1:0-80466 GCA_013400585.1 Chloropsis cyanopogon
GGCCGGTTCCTGCGGGGTGCCTTTCCCCGGCAGGTGTGCGGCCGGTGTCGGGTGCGGTGTCCCGGCCCCGCGCTGGCGTTGTCGCGGCTGGTGGTGATGCTCTGCCGGGTCTGGCTCGGCTCGTCCTCAGCCCCGTGCTGTTGAGTTTGCTGGTTGAAGCTCTTGGACCTTTGTTAGTTTATTTTCCTCTTCGCCGTGTTTTGGCGTCACCTCTCGCTGCTGTGCCTCCGGAGCCCCTTTGGGAATGCTCCCAGTCCCCGAGCCCTTGGTCTGTGCTGGGAGCTGTGGAGGGGATTCGTGTCCAGTGCCAAGTGACACTGTTGCTACTCAACCTGGCTGCTCACAGGGATGTGACTTGTCCCTTTTCGGCCGGATTTGATCCGTTTTTCCTTTCACGTAACCCAGCTGGGCACCTGCAGGTTGTGCTGCTGGCAGAAGCCTGCAGACATGCGAGAGCTCACCCTGCCCTGGGGCACACGTTTGCCTTTCTGAAACGTAAATCTACCCTAGGGTCGAGCTTTGTTCTTCTCTTTTGATACATCCAACGGTCTGAGCCTTGTTTGAGTGGGATGGATGTGCCCACAGGGAGCTCAGAGCAGTGCAGAGGGCTGGTGCAGCTGAACACCCTGTGAGCTGAACCAGGTCTGCCGCTGCCTGACAGCGCCTGGGCACGATGGTGCCTCTTCCCTGGGACAGTGCCCACGGTGCCATGGTCCTGGAGCAGTCCCATGGTGCCAGGGTGAGCCAGGCCATCCCTCTGGCTCTGACCTGTTCCTGTGTCTCTCACACAGACAGGCGCCTGCAGGACAGTGCCTGTCACAGCTGTCACTCACATTCTGTGTCACTGCCATGGCTGTTGGCTGTACCTGCTGGTGACACTGGAACTGCCCCTTTCCCCTGCAGATCCCAGCCCCTGAGCCTGTTTCTCCCTGTACAGCTGGGATTTGTGCCTGTGACACCAGTTCCTGCTCGGGCTGCACGTCGTGGGGCATGTCAGTGTGTCCTGTGTGCCACCTGCTGCCATTTAGGAGCTTTGTGGCTGTCCCACCTCCTGAGCACTCGCTGGGCTCTGGCTCTGTGCTGGGAGACTCCTCCAGGTGAGGAGCTTGGGATGAGGGATTGGTGAGAAGCAGCTGCTGAGTGTCCCTGCAAGGAGAGCCCAGGGGGTGCAGGAGGCAGGCTGGGACAGGCTGCAGGGACCAGACAGATGGATTTTAGAGTGGAGAAAACCTCACCTTTTCCAATGCTAGAGCATGGGAACTTTTCTAATGTTCTAACTTTTCTAATTTTGCCCTCCTGGGTTGTGGGGAGAAGCCTGCCCTCAGTCAGGTCTGCGTGCTTCGTGTTTTCCCTTCCTGGGGCAGCCCCTGGCGCTGCTCAGGCTGATCCCTGCTCCTGCTGAGGCTCCTCATGGCTGCAGGGATCTCTCCTGACACGGGAGCTGCTCTCCACCCCCAGAGCTCCTTCCCAGAACAGGATCATAAACGCTCTGCTGGGCCGGCACCTTTGTTCTTTTCTCCGCCCGACTTCAGGTCCCTATTTTATTTATCTTTTAAGTCCCACTGTTTGGATAACCTGTTCCCAAAGCTCTTCCCTCCTCAGGTGCCTGTCCCAGCTTTCCCTGTCAGTTCTGAGTTTCAGGTGTCTCAAAGATACAATTTTGGGTGGGGTGCAAAGCAGGCATTCCCTGGAATTCCCACATTACCCCTGGTGTGTGCTGAGCTGCCACCTGCTCTGAGCTGGCACTCACGGTTTGGGCCATTTCTCCTCCAAAGACAGCAAGTGCTGCTCCATGGAGTGGTAGAAGATGACCCTGGCAGTAAATTCCTTGGAATGTGGTGTTTTATCAGCTAACCTGAACTGCCATCAGTCTGTTATCAGTTAAATGTGAACTTTGGCACAGTCTGGGCTGTGTTGCTCCTTCCCAGGCCGAGCAGGGTGTGGAGGCAGCCCAGATTCCAACCACCCATGGCTGCAGGTGAGCAGGAAACAGGATGGGATGGAGTGGGATAGCCACAGGAGGGGGAACTTCAATTTCAAGAGACAATTTAATCTCTCTCTGGAGGGGTGAATGTGCCAGGGTGTGACACTCAGGGCGTCGGGCAGCAGGATAAATCCCAGTGGGAAGCTGATGGGAATTGAGGATGCTGGCAGCGGGCTGGGGGAACGAGGAGGATGCAGCAGGGGGAAGATGGGAGGGTGGATTTGCCAGAGCAGATGGTGGGCTCACAAAGAGGTGGTGGCTGCCAGGGTTTGGGAGGCTCGGCTCCCTGCCGGCATCCACGCAGCCCCTGGGATCTGCCAGGGCCTGGGGGGCTGCTGGAGGCCTGGCCCAGCAGCCAGGAGCAGATCCCAGCTCCTCAGCCAGGCCTGGCTTCTCCAGCTCCAGCCATGGAGCGTGGCACAGGCAGGAGCAGAGAAAACCCACTCTGCATGCACAGCTTCAGCAGGTCCAGAAATCAGAACTGCTTTGTGAATCCTTGAGGTTCCTTGGGGTTATGAGCCACTTGTGCATCGAGGCTGCTGAATTTGATTTATTGTCATTTTTTTTAGTGGTTCACTGTGAAGTTAAAGGCGGGAAACGAGAGAACAATCTGTGGCTGAGCTATCAGGCTGCATTCAGGAGGTTTTGCCAGGAGCAATGAGGGATGGGCTGTGTTAAAGCCAAATCTGCAGAAGCAGCTTTTTATTTCCATCTATTGCTGTGCAAAGTCTGGGTCTCTGTTGCCAGAGGGGGAAGCCGAGGCTGCTGCTGAGCCCCAGATGGGATGTGCAGTGCCCAGGGAGGGCATCGAGGAGAGGCTCCTGCAGGAGTGAGGAGCTGGGGTGCACATCTGCTGTGGGAAGGGTCGGGTGCTGCTCCACAGAAGCCACAGCCCTTGTTCCAGCCCATTTCCAGCCATTGCTGCTAGTGAGGGGTCTGGTTGGTTTAAAGGATGACGTGGTGGGATGGCAGAACACTTGAGGCGGCTTCCAACAGTCCAAGGGTGGTGAGGAGTCAGAAAAATGAGTTCTTTTTTAAATGGTGGGGTTTGGTGTTTGTTCTGGCGTGGCTGATGGCTCACTGCAGGGATCTGATGGTGCCCTGTGTGCTCTGGGGGGAAGGCTTCCACTGTGCCTGTCTGCTGCCATTCCTGGGGAAGGACACTGTGCCACGGCCAGGGAAGGGGGGATGGCCCTGCCTGAGGTCAGGTCGGGCTGTCTGTCCCTCCGTGTGTCCCCAGGCCTTGTGGGTCAGCACCGAGTCCTGCAGTGTCCGCCAGAGACAGCAGCAGGGGGGCTCCAAGGTCCGGCTTCCATCCAGGCTTGTGGCACCGCGGTGCTTCCCTCCCTTCCCCTTCCCCATCACGGGGGAGCTGCTCCTGCGGCATTCCCACGGAACGGGGCAGCGCTGGCTCTTCCCTGTCCTGCTGCTGTGTTAACCACCTCACCCCCTTCAAACCTTCCCCTCCCCACGCCCTCCCGTGCGCCGTGGGACGGATCCCTCTGTAATTACACACCTGAGCCCAGGGATTGCTGAGGGTGCCTGTGCCACAGGCACAGGTGTGCACCGTGCTCGGCTGGGAATTGTTTCCTAAGTGCTTCGTTGAGATTTCAAAGGCTGCAGTTACTGGCTGTGACTCTGCAGTGTGTCTCTGTGCGATCTTGTGATGCAGTTTTGGAAAGTTTTTGTTTGCTTGCTTTGGTCAGGGCAGTTCAGTTCCGTGTTCAGGGCTGGGTCAGGAGCACCAGAGACCTGGGAGCAGTGGCATTAACCTTGCCCAAGCCAGTGGGCAAAGCAGGATTTGTGATTTCACTGCACCTGGGGCTTTCTTAGACACATGGGAATTGATGGGTAGGTGGGTTCCTTCCTGTGAAACCCCTTGAGAGAGCCCTGTCTCCCTCCCTTCCCACTGGGCTGTGGGCAGCTCCAGGTTTCCCTGTGCCCCTCCCCTCCCAGTGGGCTGTGGGCAGCTCCAGGTTTCCAGGGTTTGGTTGGCAGAGGAAGGCTCTGCACAGGTGGGTGTCAGGGGGGCTGAACATTGTTCCAGGTATTGGTTCCCATCAGTCTTCACCCACATGCTGAGTGCTCTGCTGCTCTGGTGCTCGCTGTCTTGGGAGTGTCAGTGTGTCATCATGTTTGTGTCAGACGGGGTGAGAACACAAGCTCAGTTCCTGCCTTGCTCTGAGAGCGTTTGGAGGTGCCAAGTGGCTTTTGGAAACATCCACGTGCTCCTGCAGGTTACCTCAGATGCTCCATCAGGGAGCTGCTGTGAGCTGAGACAGGGTGTGAGGAGTGTCCTGGGGGTCCTGGTCTCGGGTGAGGAGCATCAGGTGGGATCCAGTGTGTTGGGGGTGCTGAGGATGTTGGAGCCAAGGAGCATCAGGTGGGATCCAGTGTGCTGAGGATGTTGGAGCCAAGGAGCATCAGGTGGGATCCAGTGTGTTGGGGATGCTGAAGATGTTGGAGCCAAGGAGCATCAGGTGGGATCCAGTGTGTTGGGGATGCTGAGGATGTTGGAGCCAAGGTGGCTGCTGCTGGTGCAGGGTGTGAACAGTCAGTGTCCTGCTGGAGCAGAGCCCTGGCACAGGGCTGCCAGGTGTTGTTCCAGTTGCCAGGTTACACACCTTCCCAGCAGCATTCGCAGGGCTCACCTGAGGTTTGTGCTCTGCTCTCTCATGGAAGGAGCAGCAAAACACACCATTCATGCATTTACTTATTTGCCATGCCAGGCCTGGGCCCGGCTTCAGCGCTGGCTGGAGGATCCTGAACAGCTGTGTGAAGCCTGGGTTGTTTGTGCCCAGGTGCCTGTGAGACTCACGTGCCCTGAGAGGATGTTTGTGAGGTTCCCTGATGGCTTTTTGGTTTGTAGACCCCAAGTTATTATCCTGCCATTGGGCTGTGTGAGGAATTTTGGGAGCAAACCACAGCTACGCCTGTCACCAAACCTGGGGTGTTGGAGTGATGAGATCCTGACATTTCCACAGCCTCGTGGCCTCCACTTGTGCCATCAGTCCTGAAACTGAAGAAATATCAGTGCAGGCCTGAGCACAGCCAGAGCACTCCGTGTTCTGGCAGCAGGAGTGATGCAGAGCTCAGCTGGGTGCTGAGTGTGTGAGGGATGGGTTTGTGCACTCCACAGTGCAGTGCAAGGATTCCAGCTTGGCCTGGCTGGAATGAGGGGCCCAGCCATCCCCAGCTCCTCTTGCCCAGGTTTAATGGCTGTGCCAGGGGAAACCCTGCAGCTGGCGGGTCTAACAAACTCCTGGATGCAGCAGGAGGAGCAGTGTCCCCCCTTCTCTCCTGCTCCCTGGGTGCAGCAGGAGGAGCAGTGTCCCCCCTTCTCTCCTGCTCCCTGGGTGCAGCAGGAGGAGCAGTGTCCCCCCTTCCCTCCTGCTCCCTGGGTGCAGCAGGAGGAGCAGTGTCCCCCCTTCCCTCCTGCTCCCTGCAGCAGGTCGTGCCCAGCAGTGAGCACTGGTGAAGTGGAGCTGCTCCACTTGGTGCCACAGGTCCCCCCCAGCTGCAGAAGGCCCTTTGGCAGGGAGCAGAACTTTCTGGAGATGAATGGTTGGAACAGGATTTGGTGTATTGGGAGCAGCTGAGCCAAGAGACAGGGTTCATGCAGCTGGATTTTTGTGAGGTAACACATAATTTCAGTGAGACTGAAGGCGGACAGGCAGGACAGAGGAGGCATGGGCGAAAGGTGTGACACAGAGTACGGGTAATACAGCATGGAGGAAGTGCATCCATGTCATGCCAGAGCAGAAGGAAAGCCCCTCTCAGCTGCCCTGGGACAAAGGACAGGCAGCTCCTGGAGCTGAGCCCCGGCTGTGGCAGTGCCCTCAGGACTGCCAGAGAACATGTGCTGACACCTCCACTGCGTGGGAGCTCATTGCTCTCCGGGCTGTGCCTTCCACCCCTGCTCTGTTCCCTCCTTGGGTGCAGCTGGGGAGTGCTGGAGTGCTCTGGCTGTGGAATCCTTTAAGGTGAAGTGTCCTCAGGATGAGAAGGTGCCTCTGGACACGGGTGATGGCTGTTTCCTCTCATCACTGCAGCACCAGCTCTGCCCGGTGCTGAGCTGGCACTGTCACTGTCCCAAAGAGCTCGTTCCAGAGTACAGCTTAGTCATGGAAATGAGATAAATCCTATTTCACAGAAACTGGTAAAAATAAAACTATTGAGGATTGATTTGTTTCTATAGCAACCGCCTGGCGAAGTGAACACAGCTGCTGTCTGCAGGAGGGAGGAAAACAGAGCTGGAAATGTCGGTGCACCTGGGCTGGCTGTGGCAACGGAGAGCCTGGGGGCTGGGGAGGGGGCAGAGGCTCCAGCAGAGACGGGGCAGGAAGGTGTGAGCTGCCTTCGGAGTGAAATTTGAGCTGCAGTGTGTGAATGTGCCCTCTTCTGCACAAAACCTGGAGAGCCTCAGAGCTCTTCATGTCCTGCTTCCAAGAAGTTGTGCTCCTGCATCCTCGTGGCAGGGTGCCCTGCCCTGGGTAAGGCAGGGCATTAATCCACATGGCACCTGGCTGTCCATCACATCACATGCACGGTTCTAGACCTGAATCCAAAATTACTTTGTCCTGGTGCCATAACTCAATGAGAAATACTCAGCTTTGAGAAGTTTGGATGAATCAGATTGGAGTTAAACTTCGATTGCCCTTTAACTGAATGTGGTGCTGGATGCTCAGCAAGGGTTCCTGCAGGTGTTTGTATCCTGGAAGAAAATCCAGTTGGACCTCCAGACTGCTGGATAAGGAGCTTCAGTTTGGAACTATTTCTATCTTGGCAGTGTGTAGATTTGTGTGGTTTTTACTTTTTCCTAAGCCAAGGATTTTAGCTGGCTCTGGCACACGCAGGATGTTGAGAAGTCTTGTTTCCCCAGGGTTAGTGAGGGTGAGCTGTTCAAATGTTTGGGAGGATGCAAAGTGCTGGGACTGTGTGTTTAGGCACATACTTGGCTTGCTGTCATTCCAGGTGAAAATCAGGGTGTACATCTGACATAGCAGGGTCAGGGAATTACAGGAGGAGGAGTGTGTGTGCATGGTTTTACTGGACACCCTGCAGGAGCCCGAGTTAGTCAGCTGAAGGAAAGTTGAGCTGGAGTTAGTGTTTGGCTTTGATAAGCCCAGGTACATTCACACTCCTCCCTTGTTATTTTAATACATGGTTTCTTTTAAAGGGAAATTAGATTTAAAAATAAACCTCAAGCTTTTCCTAGTTCAAAGGAAGTGTCTGTAGTGCCATGTACTGAGGATACTCCTCAGTACACAAGAACAAAACCCTGTCTGAGAGTGAGAGCCATAAATATTATGTAAATACATTATCTCATTAGATTTTTATCTAATCCTGTTGCCTGCTGTTGTGCAGCCTCCTGAGGCGAGCAAGGCTGAAGATGTCATAGGTGGTCTTTCAAATCTAACATTGAAGTGGGTTGGAAATGAGGTGAATCGACTTCTGCCTCATCCTAATTAAGACCCTGAGAAATCCGCTCAAGTTTGGCGTTACAAAGTGCCTGATTTTAGAGCAGAATCCAATTCCAGGGGCTGGCTGCCTGCTGAGGCTCGAGGCACCCCCATGCAGGGACCCAGGTGGGCTCCACAGGCTCTTCCTCACTGCTCTCAGTCTCAGGAATCAGCACAATTTTTTTAGGAATCAGGAACAGGATTAGGATAAAACCTTAAGCTCTGAAGACTTCAAAGCTTTGCATGGTGATCTTGGTTCTGTTTCAAGGACAGTGAAATCCATCAGATGACTTAAACAGGAGACTGTGTCCTGTGGCCTTGTGTTGGTTTTTTCCTAGTGCTTCTTTCCAGTAATTTTTTGAGCCATGGTTTCTCACTGCACAGTGGGGACTCTGATGGAGTTGACTGCCCTGTAAGAGATGTTTGACCTCCATTTATCCCATGATGACTTGTGGCTGTCCTGGAGTGTTGTTAGTAACCACCTTTGCATGATGTTCAGTTAGTGCATTGCCCCTGTGCCCCCTTCACAGCTCCTTTCAGCCTGGTGCAGGCTGTGAAGCTGTGTCTGAGCTCCTGTGGCTCGGCTACTCTGGGTCAGAACAGCTGAAAATGGAACTTGGAGGATGTGTGGAATTCGTGCAGGATTTGGCATTTTGGAAATATTTCCTCTAATCTCAACAGAAATTATTTCACAGGAGGAGTGAAACAGGATGTGACCTTGACATTCCTTTTCACTGAAAATAAAGACTAGAGAGAATTGGTTTAAAAGCTCTGAGGATCCTGGTTGTTATATGGGTGTGAGTTGTTACGGCTGAGATATTATTTGCTGGGACAGTCACAGTAACCCTGAAATTGTTTGAAGTAATGGAGAGTTTTATCCTGCATATATTTAGGAGTCTGACTGGTGTATGTACATTCCTTCTGTACATTAAAAATGTCAGGCTGGGAAAGGCTCTGCTGCTGAAAGCAGCTTCTGGCTGGGAGAGCTGTATTGAACAGAGAAAAGGCTCAGAGCTGGGTCTGTTATTCTTGCAGAGAAGTCTGCAGAAATATTTCAAGGGGTTTGGAACATCTTATGTTGTATATGTTCCCCAAAGAACGAAGTTGGCTTTTTTTTTTCTGCTGAGGAAAAGCTGTTTGAGGCTGTCACTGTAGGCAGAGTCAGAGCTGGCTTTTGGGTGAAACCAGGACTGGAAGCTGCAGATCCACCATGGAATCTGTGGGACCATCTCTCTGCTGCCTGTTCCATTACTGGTTTGGTTTTCCAGCATTAGGGGTGGGTGCAGCCGCCTCTGGCCCTTGGGGAGCACTCCCTGCCCTTCCCAGGGCTCTCAGAGCAGGGCAGGTCACACTCCAGCCCTGTGTTTGACTGCCTGCTCATGCCCTGAGCTCTCAGCACTCGTGTTTTCCAGCTCTACCCTTATCTCTGTACTGATAGCACAGACAAGTAATGACAGCTTCAGGAGCTATCTCGGGATTCGGGAATCATTTCCTGCCTTGGCCATTCACTCCTGTTCCTGCTCTCTAACAGACTGGCTTTCAAGGATGCTTCTGGAGCAAAAGGATGTCCTCTCTGACTTCCATCCTTCTTTTCCTGAGCTTTTCCTTAGAGCTGTTGTCTAAGTCAGTGCTTTCTCTGCTTGTGTAGCACTGTCATGGCAAGCAGAGCTGATCTCAGAGCGCTGTGCCTGCTCGGGTGTGTCCCCCGTGTTCCCATCTGAGCCACCGAGGGGTCACTTCTCTGTTTCCCTCCTCCTCTCTCTGTCTTTGCTCTCTCCTTTCCCTGTCACTTGCACTTTGGGCACCCAGTTAAAAAGCTCATCAAGAAGGAATGTCTCTGGAGTCAGTGGTATGTCCGTGCCTTGTTCGTGTCCCGAACTGTTGCCAGTTAATCTCTCCTCGCTGTGTCTTTCTTTAGCCCTCAGGGACTCCCGGTTAAGCTGGAGCTGGGATTGATACAGGCTTAAAAGGAGCCATGTGGGTGAGTGGCTGGGCTGCTCCTGTGGGCTGTGTTCAAGGGTAAAGCGTGCTCCAAACGCTTCAGTGGAAGCTTTGTTGTGGCTCTGAATTCTCCAGTCCCGTGTCCCCTTGCTCACGGGCCATCCTGTCGTTCTGCTGTTCGGTATCAGAGCAGCTCATTTCCTTTTCACCCCAGCACCGAGTTTCTCCTGCCTGTCCTGGTGCCCTGGGTGCAGCCCAGGGATCCCTCCCAGCCTCCTGGGCTCTGAGCACTGCAGTGCCAGCACCGATGCAGAGTCCTCGTGTCACTGATCTGGGCAATGTCACAGGGGAACAGGGATGTCGTGCCAATCTCTGTCTCACTGCTTTCAGTCTCCCTAAGGCGAAAGTGCACTCTGTGTGCAGTTGTTGGTACAAAATAATTGCATTTGCTTTTTAATTGCTGTAGGGAAGGGGTAATTCAGTCCCTGAATCTCTGTCTCTGCTTGACTTGGCCTATTTACCTGCTTTTCATCTGCCCCGGGTCAGACACGTCACAGTTCCGTGTTCCAGTGTCAGGGCTGGGCAGCAGCCAGGCTGAGAGGGTGTGAGCAGGGTCTGGGAAAGGTGGGCAGGATTGGGGAAGGGGTGGGGAGGATTTGGGAGGAGGTGAGCAGCAGCCAGGGTGAGAGGGCTGTGAGCAGGGTTTGGGAAGGGGTGTGACCAGGGTTTGTGCAGGGGTGGGCAGCAGTCAGGCTGAGAGGGATGTGAGCAGGGTCTGGGAAGGGTGGGCAGGATTGGGGAAGGGGTGGGCAGCAGCCAGGCTGAGAGGAGTCTCAGCAGGATTTGGGAAGGGATGGGGAGGATTTGGGAAGAGGTGGGCAGCAGCCAGGGTGAGGAGGATATCAGCAGGATTTGGGAAGGGTGGGCAGCAGCCAGGGTGAGGCATGGCCCAAAGTGAAGGGCCAGTGCCCAGGAAGAAGCCATGGTGGCCCAGAGGAGCACTGGAGCGTGGCTGGCTGGGCTGAGCACACAGACCTTGAGAGGTCTTTAGTGCCGAGATGGGGAGGACATGGGCTGGTTTATTGTCTCAATAGAGAGGTCTGAGACTTCACCAGGAGAAGGGTGTCCATGTTTAAATAAAGCATCACCATCCCCCTACCCTTCTAAGTGCAAGGTGCTAGAAATCCCAGTTCCCACTGAGATGTGTATTGGGTCAGATCTCTGTGGGTGCTGGAAACAAACATTAACTTGGAGGTGTGTTGACATTGTCTGACAGTGAGCAGAGGGTGACACGTTTTCTGCCATCCCAGAACATTCATTGACACATCCATCCCATACAAGGGCACTGGCAGGTGGGGGAGGGCATTGCTCTACCACAGTTTTTTCTGCCCAAGCTCCTTTTGATGACATTTTTACTCCAAGCTCAGAGCTTTGTGCCTGTCAGAAGGGAGCAGTGCAGATGGACACGTTGGGCTCCAGACACGATGCTCCATTGCTGTTGGCTGACTGACATGTCCCGTGGGATTCTGCAGCTTGTTAAATCATCTCACAAAGGAGATGGGGGAGGGAAGGCCCGGTGCGAGGTTGCCAGCTGTAGCCAGCTCAGTGCTGCAGCATCAGCTGCTTGGTGGTTTTGATCAGGAATTTGTGGCTGCCCAGGGTTTCCTTCTATTTCTCTGGAAGTGCTCAGTGAAGGGAAGGCCAAGGGAAACTCTGGCACCTTTCTAAGGAATTGTGCTTCAGTGGAACCCAGCAGCCTGCACCATCTACATGCGTCTTGCTAATTTTCCCCGCATCTTATTTATTTTTTTAATATTGTATTTCTTCCACTTAGTGCATTTCCTCCAGTGCTGTGGGAGCAGAGCTGAGCTGTAAATGGAGAGTGGGGAATGTTTACCTGGGCAGTGCTCTGGTTCCTGTTTGCAGTTCCAGGATATTGGTTTATGACTTTGATAATGCTGCTCAGTTCACTGAATTTCTGCAGGAATGTTTTGGTTCCTTTTGCTCCTATTCCTCAAAACCCCATCTAGTCAGATGCAAAAGAAGAGAACAGGCCACCAAATCAGTGTTCAGTAAACCTCAGTGAGAGGTTTGTCAGCATTTGGCAAATGTTGTCAAATCTCTGTCCTCTTTTAGGGGTCCCTTTCCTGCCCTGAATGAGCTCAGACTTCATGTCAAGCCCTCCCATCTCCATGCTGGGTTGCCTTCCCATTTTCCCTGCTCTTCCCCTGCCATCATGCTGCCTTTGGCCAGGGTGTGGACAGGGGGATGCTCCTGCTGCCACACACATCAGGCCCCAGAGCTCCTGACCCCTCTCACAGACACTGCTTGGCTCTCTGTGACTCCCTGGCTGACCCTTTTTGCACTGCTCCCAGCCAAGCTCGTTGGGCTCTGGCCCTGAGGTCAGAGCCAGTGTTGGAGCCCGTGTGGTGGGGCTGCTCCTGCTCTGTGCCTGTCATCAGCTGGGAGTGCTCCTTAATGGCAGTGGGTTGCAGAGTGCCTGTAATGCTTTTAAGAATAAAGAGCAGTATATGCACTCAAACCAGACCTATATTTTCCTGTCCTGCAGCTCTTTATTTGCCCCTGCTTGGAGGGATTCTCTGCTGTAGCACACTCTGCACGCCTGACCCGGCCTCTCTGTCCCCACTGCCACCCCCCACCATACATTAAGTTGAAATAAATGCATTTTCACTGCCAGGAGCCATCCATAAGGCTGGGGTTCACCTCTTCCTAATGTGGGGTTTTAGCTTGGATGGACACATTTCTATTAGTGATGCCAGCCCTGCCTGGTTCCTTTCTAGTGTGAGCTGCAAGCCCAGGAGTTAAATGTGTGGCTGTCATGGGTCTGTGCTGACCCAAAACAGCCTCCCCTGGAAATGAGGAGTGGGAGATGGCAGGCTGGTTCAGAGGGAAGCAGCTGAGCTCACCTTCTGCCTCTCAGTTCCTGAACTGATCCATCACAGGCTGCTGTCACTTTGCAAACCCACGCAGGGTCCCAGCTCCTGGCCACCTGCTGCACCTGAGGAACCAAAGGCTCTGCTCCTTTCCATGGCAGAAGGGATCCTTTGGCCATCAGAGGATTGCTTGCTGCACAGTGTTGCTCCACTGGTGGAAGTGCTGGTTTCTCACAGTGCCCTGTTGACCCTACACTGGCTGAACTGTCTGCAGGTGTTGGGCAATGAGGCTGGAGCTGTTGGCAATTGTTGTTGGGGGCTGTTGCTTCACTCAGAGTGAGCTGGTGAAGAGGGAGCTTGAGGTCTGGCTCTGTGCAGAGGGCCAGGCGTGGCTCTGGCTGCTGCAGTGTGTCAAAGTGGGCTGAACCTGAGGATTTTCCCTGGAGTCCCTGGTCAGTGGCTCTGCTGGGAGTGGGTCTGATTACAGAGCCCAGCTCTTTCTCTGTGTTGTGTTGTGTGATGTCAGCTGGGTCACTTCTACCTGTCCTGCCTTTATGATGGTCCCTGCTTTTCCCTGTCCGTTCTGGCATCTTGTACTTGAGCTCATGACCCTTTGACTTTGAGGGAAATCTACCCACTTTTCTTATAGCAAATTAAAATCTGGGCTAAGAAGTTGAGGAGTGCAGAAGTGGAAGTTCATGGCATTGGCTTCCTCTGCAGCCACACCAACAGCTGGAATCTGACCAGCTGTTCCCCTTGGGCTTTCTCAAAACCTGCCAGGAGGGGCTGAGAGTCCCTTGCCCCAGCAATACTCTGGTCTTCTCCAGCCTTGCATCAGCCATTTGTTTATAAAAGCTGTTGTATTATCTGGTGGTTGGGATGTGTAAGAAGCGGGGTCCCCGCTCTGTTGGAGTCCCACCATGCCAAACCCTGTCTGCTGGTGAGGTGGCTGCAGCAGTGCCTTCCTCACACTTCAGAAAAACAGAAGCAGCTTCCTAACCCCGAGGCCTTGCCCAAAGCCTTTGGGTTGTTTGTGTTCCCTCTGTAAGCAGGAAATACCAAGCGAGGGTCGTTTGGTTGCAGGATTCCAGTGGCTAGGGATGTGGATAGCTGGGGTGTGTGACTGACCTGCTGTGGTGGCCTCTGGGCAATGGACTCGAGGGAATCCGCCTCCAGCCCTCACCTCCCCCTGACACTTTGTCTCTAAGGCTTTGAGTGAAGTACACAAACATCTGGGGCCAGTGCCCAGCTGCTTTAAACTTCCTGGTGCCTCTGGACCCAGCCACTCGTGTTTGCTCGTGTTCCATCTTGCTTTTTGTTTTTGGTGTTGGGTGTGTAAATACAGGGGTCCAGCACCTCTGCTCTGCTCAAGCACCCTGAGCTCTCCTGGTGCTTCCTTAACCCATGTTAGTGAGACCAGAAACCAGCCCCAGAGGTTTATCATTTGAGCTGAAAACACCACGTTGTTCTCCAGGCTTGGCCCTGCTTTAGCTCCTTGCCTGGGGTGGTTTTGTGAGAAAAGTTACTACTGCTGCTAGGAAGAAAGAAATGGAAAAGCAAGAGGACAAATGTGGTCCTGTTTAAAGGTACTTTGGGGTTTTACTGTGACCTAAAGCATGTGCTTTATTCAGCAGTTTTCACAAGCAGGAAGTTTTATTTAAGGCCTACAGCACTTGCTGAATCATGGAGCAAGAGAAAACTGAGCACAAGAAACAGTTTAAATGGAGCAGATTTTGTTGTTTTCAGAGCTTTCCTGATGTCCTCAACATTTAGTCTTAGCAGATGTCATCAGGAGCATCTTCAGATGCTGCCCTGGTGCAGCAAAGGGCAGGTGAGACCTGGGTAATCCTTTGAGAACAGAGACCACAGGGTAAAAGTAACCCCCTCTTTGATGTGAAGGTTTTGGGGGATTGAGGGAGAAAAGCAATCAAAAAGCAGCAGTGGTCAAATTGGCCCCAGAGCTTTACTGGGGACCTATGTTTACAGCATTCTCCTGCCTGTGCTGCGATTGGGGTTTCTGTTTAATCTGAAACAGCCCAAAGTCACAGCTCAAAGAGAGTCCTGAGCTTAGTGTTCTGCTTTTCTCAGCACCCTGTTTCCATACCTCAGGAGAATTGTGTGGCCTTCCTGGCAGAGCTGAAGAGGAAGAGGAGGGAAGGGAGTGATGTACTTCACTGCAGTCCCCACATCTAAATATAAATAGTTCTCCTCTCGGATCCTTCCAGTCTGATCTTATGGGTGATTTGACCTTTCTTTGATAAAAGCTTTCTTTATTTGCAGGAATAAAGAGCCAAAGGGGAGGAGAGGTCACAGCAGATGTTTTTTTTTAAAAATATCTTCAGATCCTGGCAGTTGGTTTCTGCAGCACCCAGTGCTCACTGCTGGGCCAGCTCCCTGCTGGGCTCCAGCTTTTCTCCTCCTCTGAGCTCCTTGAGCAAACTTTGCATTTTACTCTGAAGCACTGACCTGGAGATTTCCAAGGAAGTGTTTTATCATGGGGACACCACGCTCCAATGGAGTCGGATGCCCCAGGCTCCGGTCCCCAGCCCTGCCCACTGCACCACTGACCCTGCTTTTCCTCATTTCATAACTTCAGCTGAAAGAAACATTTGTGTTAATTGCTGCTGGTTTTTCATGCGTTCACCCTCGAGCAGTTTGAGCTCAGCTTCCCAACACAGCTCAGTTTAATGTGTAAAACCACGGGACGCTGGCACTGCCCAGGTCACAGCCCAAGCAAAGGCAGCACAGGTGCAATCTTAGAACTACTCTAGACTGCACACAAGGCTCTCTGGCACTAGTTCTAACCATTAATTGCCATGTTAAATCCAGCAATAAATTATTTGGGCAACCACACTGCAAGAGCCCACTGCCAGGAACAAACCAGAGCTGAGTGCTGCTGAGTCCCCTTCATGCTTCAGGACTGCAGGCTGGATCAGGCAGGGCACTCCACACACTCTGGGGGTTTTTGGTGTCTCACTGATCTTCTGGATGTAGTTTAAGCCATCATCCTGTGAGCAATGTTACCAGTGCTGGAGGTGCACTGCATGTGTGTATTGATCTGCATGTGCATGTGTGTGTCCTCCTGGAGCACAGGATGGTGTGTGGCGTGCAGGATGCCTCAGGATAAGCCTCTGATCCTTTGCAAATTGGATTTTGTGGCTCACTTGCCTGTCCTCTTGGATAAAGTTTCCCCTTAGCTGCCTCTCCTCTAGCAGAGCTCAGGTCTGTCTCTGGACTGCAAAGCCTTTTATAATGCTCTACAGATCAGGAGTCACTTGGAAGGGACAGGGACAGACTTTCCATTTCCCACTGAAACATGCTCCAGAGTGAGCCTGCTGCTTCATTCCCCTCTGGAGTTCCACGGGGCCTGCACGAGATTCCCTTTGGTTTGGTTTGGTGCCTTTCCTGCTGTGTGGCACCGAGGTGCTCCTGGCCAGCAGTGATGGCTGCTGTTTTGGAAAACCTCAGGGCCACATGAATCGTTGTGATTTCATGCTGGGGAGGAAATGGATTGCTCAGAGAAGGCCAGCTTCAAACAGAGCCACAGCTGGCTGATTTTAAACCATTTCAGGTGGGGATCAGAGGGTGCTGTTAAGTTTTACTCCCAAAGAAAACAAAGCAGGAAAATGCAGCACCTTAGCACAAGTGGGATTGTCAGGGCTTGTAATAAGCCCTGTGTAATTCCTAAAAGGATGGTGTGTCAAACAGGCCAGCACACACAGATGCTGGGTTGTACTGGAGAGGACCATTGTCAGGAAAGTTGAACAGTTCCAGTTTGCTTATAAGAATGTACTGGTTTGAGTTTCATACCTGTTTCTGGGAGAGGGTGGTGGCCCTGGTGAGGGACAGCAGTCACCACACTCCTTCCACAGCGAGCTCAGGAGCAGCACTGCCTCTTACTTGTGCCATTCTGTGCTGATGTGAGCAGGACACCCTACAGGGGCTGGGAAAGACTAATCCTTGCCAGGGTTAATGCTTCAATCTGTGCTGCTTGACTTCTGAGCAAGGGAGGGAAGTTAACGCTCTCGGAAGTGCTGGGAGACCACCTACTCTTTGGTACAGCCTGCCAACAGCTGACAGATGGAAGTGATTTTGGGACAGTGAGAAGCCAGTGTGGAATCACAGTGGTGACCAAGAGCAGACTCTGTATCCCACAGTCCTTGACTTACACCCACCCCTTGTGACTCTTGCTGTGGAGAAGGACAATTTCCCAGAGCCATCAGAATTCTTCTGTGGGGTGTGAATTAGCAGTGGGTCGATGGTTTGCTGTCTCTTGTGGTTCAGTCTAATAGACACACGATCCTCTGAAGATGTTTTTTGGCAAGCCTGTGTATGGCTGAAGGATGTGAGGCAGTGGGAGTTCTGACTGGAGAGCAGGAGGGTGAGGTGGAGCAGAGGAGTGATCCCATGTGCTGACACACTGACCCTCTGCTCTGTGCTCCGTGTGACTGCCCCTGAACCACAGCTGTCACCTTGGGGTGGGAGCTGTGCTGGCCCTGCCCTTGCCCCATCCCTGTTTGGTGTTTGCCTGAGTGTTCCCTGCCTGTTTTTTGTCTTGCAGCATCTGGAGGGGGCCCAACGTGAACTGCGTTGACAGCACTGGATACACCCCGCTGCACCACGCTGCTCTGAACGGCCACAAGTGAGTCCTGTTCCCGGCCCTGGGGTCGCAGGGGGTGGATGCTTTGTGCTTCCCTGGCCGCCGTTTTGTGGCTCGTTCACCAGCTCAGGCACTGGTGCAGCACTACTCCATCTTCAGGGCAAGTGGAGAATGTCAGTGCTTTGGCTGGTGTGTGATCTTACATCTCAGAACGCTGAGGTTTTCAACCAGCCTTTTATTTCTAAGCAATTTGGATAAGCTTTCTTGTTTTTTTGGAGTCTTTCTGGTGTCCAGGGTGGTCTGGGCCTGCACCACTTTGCAGTTGCCTTGTGTGCATATCACATTTTAAAGTAATTTTAGTGTGGTAGATCTTGTGTTTTTCATTGCTGCCTGAGATATTGAGAAATTAAACAGAATTAAAATCTTTATTCACCCTCGTTGTGCTGGTGCAATTCACTTTGCAGCAGAGGTTTGTGGATGAATTCAGCCCCTGTTCAGCTCCATTAGTATGGAGTTAATGTGGATCTTCCCTGAGCTCATCGCAGCAATATTTATTTCTTTTTTTTTTTTCATTTCCTTTGGCAGCATTTAATAGGAGCACTTAAAAATCACATTTCAAGAGGCTCTCTGAAACACTCCTGCTCAGATTAACTTCTTGTTCAGTACTTGCTGCAGAATGTGAGCTGTGAAACAAGGACTGGATGTCTCACTGAAGCTCCTGTCTCTTGCAGGGATGTTGTGGAGGTTCTGCTGAGGAACGACGCGCTCACCAACGTGGCAGATTGCAAGGGCTGTTACCCCCTGCACTTGGCAGCCTGGAAGGGAGATGCTGACATAGTGAGGCTCCTCATCCACCAGGGCCCTTCGCACACCAAAGTGAATGAGCAGGTCTGCCTGATTTTCTCTGATGTATCATTGAATCACTTCCCTGGCATGGAGAGAGACTCCTTCAGCTGACTCCTGACCCTTCCCAAACCAGTAGCAATGGTTGTAAGATGCTACTTGCTGGTGGGATAAGAGGGGCACTGCCTAAATCAGTACATTCAATTCTGAGTTAGTGATATGATGAAAAGGTATTAAAGTTTCATAGAGAGACACAGAAATATGAGAACTGCTCAGCACCTAGGAAGTGGTCTCCTGCTTCTGGGCTTCTAAACTAACCCACAGTTTTCGTTTCAGCTGCTGGATAGCTGAACAGGTTTCTAGTTTTGCAGAGGATCCATTGGCTCCCTCCTTTGGGAACTAATCCAAGCAGCTTTGTTCAGTCTCTTTGGCCGTGCTCTCTTAGCTGCTCTCCTGGCTTGTCTCTGGCACTTGCTCCAGTTCACTAATTTGTAAGTTCTAAGATAATTTTAACACTACTTGCCCCCAGATGACTCCCTAGCTTAATCTTAAGGAATTATTTTTGCGATCAGGCAAGGAAAAAAAGCCTCTTGGATTTGTTCCTTTTGTCAAGCTGATGGTTTTGGTCTGGGGTGCAGAGGGAGTGAGGGTACGAGACAGCTGTGTCCACTGCAGAGGGCTGGCTCCTGTGGAACTGCCCTGTGGGCATCAGAGCTCTCTTAAATTCCAGGAACTTCTGAAATGCTACTGCTGGAAGGCCCAAATATTCCTGTTGTTGCAGAGTCTTGTTTACAGGAACTGGTTTCATGGATGAGGCCAGCTGAGTGCTGTCACTGAGCTCCCCCTCCCTGGGTGAGTCCAGCAGACACAGAGTGACAGGCCCAAATCAGGTGGCTAAAGCTGCAATGGGCCATGCTTGTCCTGTCCCTAAGGCAGGAACGTCTGATGACCCTGTGAATCAACTCCTAAACCACTCAGGTGTTCTTTCAGGAGGAAAGGAATAAACCAAGATATGTTTGCCTGCCTTGGTGCCAGCAGGCTAAACCTGGATGTTCATTGTTGAGGTAATTCCCAGGTGGGTCAGACACCCCTGGCCTGAGTTCAGCTCACAGTCAAGGTCAGCAGCTGCAGAGTCCCTTCTCTTGATTTGCTCCATGGTAGTTTTTCAGAAGCTGGGGAGCAAACTTCTTTCAGAGGCAGGTTTAGCAGTCCCAGTCCTTCTTTGTGGGGACCCAAGTGCCACACTGAAGTTTCCCAGGACAGGTAAATCGATGCACCAGGCTGCCCCAGGGATAACTGCTGCTAAAACATCATGCAATGGAAAATCTGGTTGTAGTGCAGCTCTCTATCATTCCTCCACTGAGCAGGAGGGACGAGCAATGTGTGTTCTGATGTCTCTGGTGGCAGTTTTCCAGTTTGGGGCTGTGGTTAATCATGTCTCTAGGCACAGCTGCAGGCTCTCAGTCTGATTACATAGGCTGGAGTGCAGGTAACCCTTTCCAATCAATCTGACAAGAATTGAGTGAGAGCCTGCAGTGTAAATGTTCTGCTCTGAGCAGGGCAGCTAGAGGGGTGATCTCTGCAAAAGATCCAGAGCTTAGTATGATCCTTGCAGGTAATGTTTCATTAATGTCTGTTTAGTAGGAGCCCTGTTAAATGAGAGAAGTCAGCTGAGGAGCCTGTGCTTGGCCTGGTCCAGGTTACACAATCCCAGCTGGAATGGCTTTTGCTGGCCATGGCTCTGACTGGAACAAGATGCTGTGTCCTGGCATTCCACCCCTTGGAGTCACCCATTGCTTTGTTGCTGTATCTCACCCATTTCATTATCACATTTTTTTCTTTTTCCTCTTCCTTTTTGTAGAATGCTCTTGAGATCAAAGAACTCAAAAAGTACGGCCCCTTTGACCCATATATCAATGCCAAGGTGTGTACTTTGCTGTCAGCATTTCACTGCATCACCACTCCAAGCCTGCTTCCAGGTGCAATAATGCCTGCTCACTTTGCAGCTGCTTGGGGAAAAGGAGAATGGGACCATTGATTTACTGTGGGTTTCTCTCTTCAAAGCAGTTATAGAAACATAATTAAAGGAAAGCTTTTCCTTACTTTCCTGGGGGCTCCTTCCTTGCTTAGCCTTGTAGGACTCGCAGTGATGGTCAGTTTGCTTGATTGGGCTGGATGACTTCCCAAAGGTAATGTTACTTCCATTAAATGTTCTAGGTTTTGTTTCATGTGCTGATGTTGCTAATAAATGCAAAGAGAAGGAATTTTTTTTCCCTGCTTAACCATGGTTGCATTTTCTCTGTGGGCTGTTTGGAGTGAATTTTGATGCCTTTTCTCCTACCAAATGCATAATGCTCTGTGTTGTTTGAATGGGCAGTTAATTCCTGTGGTGGTGGTGGTGGTGGGGAGAAGGGAGGGCAGTGATGTTCCTGCCTCCCTTCCCAAGTCCTCCATGTCCTGCTTATTACATCAGTCTCTCTTTTGATGTTCAGTCTGTGGTGTCATTTGACCCTTCAGCCCTGGTCTCCTGTTCCTGTTTTCTGGCCTGTTTTGCTCCTCTCTTGTTTTTGGTTGTTTTGAGCTACAAAAGACACGACATCAGCTTGTGCAATATGCTGAGACTGAGCTGTTGAAGAAGCAGATCAAATTCCTGGTGGTGGTTTCTCAGACACCGTTTTTCAGTTTTATTTCTAGTGAATCTGCAAGCCAGGGGTGGCAAACAATCTGTTGCTCTGAGTGTCCTGAGCCACCTCTGCCATGAGCCACCATGCCACAGCTGCTTCCAGCCAGTTATTTTGGATCCAGCCATCCATGGCAGATTTCTGTCTGTCAGAGTTTCCCTCTGCTTGGTCTGCAGGATCTTAGAAACACACAGCCAGAGCTCCTGTGCTGCTGGGAGTTAGGCGTGGTTTTGCAGAGCCCTGTTTCAGGGTCACTAGTGCCCACCCTCTCAGCACAAATGTGTTCCTGTGAAGCTCATCCAAATTGGGGATTTTTGCAAAAATCCAGATAGTAATTTTATCTCTTTATGTATTCTGTGGAAACATCATAGTTGAGCAGTTCAGTTGCCTGAAAGGAGCTTCCTAAAACATTGTCAATAACCAAGTAAAATCTTACACATTCCAGTGTTGGGATGTTGAATGAAGAAGGAATGTAGAGGAAATATCCAGGGAGTTCCTTTTTTGTGAATTTTTGTTTACAGAGTCTGCTAATTTGGGTTTTATACTGTGGAGAAGTGCATTATTTAAAACCTCAGTTCAGTGGTCACAGTGGCTGAGGTGCTCTCTAGAGCAAAACAGATTTTGTGAGTCTTTGTTTGGTTTTAAAGAGAGAGAGATGATTTACACACAGTTGTTGTGTTCATCACAAGTTCTGAGCAGCTTTGCACCAGCTCCTGGCCAGGTGTGATGAAGAGCATGTGGAGCTGTAGCTGTCACACAGACTGGCATTTTCTCAGGAGCAGCCACACAGCAGGTTGTCAATAGGGCAGGACTGTTGGACACTCAGACACCAACAAAAATCCTGCCAAGGGATATTAGAAGTAGGCTGGGTGGTACTGAAGGGCCGTGTAGCCACTTTCCTCAACCCTGGGGCAGGATCAAATCTCCTAACACCATTCCTGACCAGGATTTGCTCACCAATTTCTCAAAAGCCTCAGAGAGGGACAGCTCTGTGGCCTTTCTTTAGCAGTTTATTCAACCCTTCAGATCTTTGCAGGTCAGAAAACTTTCCCTTATTTAAACCAAGTCTCCCCGTGCTCAGTCTGAGCCGTCTCACGGTGTGTTGGGAACAGGGGGTGCAGAATGGACACAGCACTTGAAGGGGCTGAGGGTTCTCCCCTTGAGCATGGGATGAGGAGCAGCAGGGCTGTGTGTGCTGGGTGGTATCACATTACCAGGGCTTGAAACCTGTGCTGGAGCCCATAAGAAAGCAGAGCCATCCCTGCTCGTGTCCTGTTTGTGCTCTGCAGACAGGCATTGCTCCCAGCTCCTCTCTTCCAGCTGAGAGCTGGGGGGATGCAAGGATTCCTGCAGGAATGCAGCCCCTCGGCCCTCCTGAGTGCTCTGTTTTTCTAAGGAGTTCTGAAATTTGAAGCCATGTGCCTTCTGGCAGCTGGAATGGAATTTTCCTTTTCCATCTCTGATACATCTGTAGGTCTGAGCACTCCTGCTCGCTGCTCTGGTTTGTGCCTGGAGAGGTGACGCAGGAAGGGAGCAAACTCCCTTGCCTGGAGGAGCTGTAGTATTTTTGGCTGCTCAAAACTCTCCCAAAATGGAGGCAATAAAGACTCAGGCAATAGTGGGAGTTTCCACTGCACAGTCTGGAAGTGGGAGAGACTTGCTGTGATGATTCAGGGGAGTTTTATCTCCTGGTGATCTCTGCTGCAGGAGGAAAGTCTGGGGATTTTGTCTCAAGCATTGGAGCCCAAATCTGCTTAGGGAAAATTGGATTGAATTGCAGGGAAGATGAGAGAAGTCTCCAACAATTACATTTTTAAACAATGTTGTGTTCCCATTTCTGAGCCCTCAGGCAGGTGCTTGGAGCTGCTGCATGCTTTAAAGCCCCCTGAGGCATATGTACCCTGTGCTAGGGAGAAAGGAGAGGGGGGCAGTCCTAGCCAGGGAAATCCCCAGAAGCCATGAGCAGCGTGTGCCCCCGCAGCTCAGAGGGGCTGGGGTCATCCATTCTTTCCACAAAGCCTGGCAGTGAGGATCCCTTGTGCCACGGGGCAGGTTGAGAGCCAGGGCCCGGCTGTCGTGGGCTCCCTGATCCCTGCACTCCCAGCCCTGTCAAACGGGAATAATGGGATTTGCCAACCCTGTAAATGCCCGAGAGCAGCAGTGGGAGCTGACGGGCAGGTGCGAGCTCTGATGTTCTCTACTCTGTCCCCTCTCACTCTGTTTGTATATTTTGTGTGCAGACTTCTGCATCCTGCAGTGCCCTCTGTGTATGTGCCTCTCCCCAGGACAGAGCCTGTCTGGCTCGGACCTTCTGTGCTGACAGTGATGCTTTGCCCCCGTTTGCCCCCTCCCCCTGCATGTGCCTGATTCTGCTCCTTCCCTTCCCTGCCCTACAACCTGCAGCTGCCAGAGCCTCTCCCAGCTCCCTCCTGCTTTGCCTGTGGCTGAGGAGTGATGCAAAAGCCAGATACAAACAACTGGGGGATTGACAGGACTCCTGTGAGCCTGGGAGCGACCGAACACCTCCACAGGATCCGAGTGCTCGTGCAGCCTCGCGAGTTTGACATGGTGCAAAATCCTGAGCAGTGTCCCTGCTCTCACAGCAGGCAGGCAGGGATCAGCTTCCCTTGTGCAGTGGTGCTGCTGCCTCCAGCAGGACAAGAACATTCTGTTTATTTTATTGGAAATGTTGTTAAAATGACAAATTCAACCACGATTCTTTCAGTTGAAGTGTGTAACTGTTTGTATTAAACTTTTTTTTGGGGTTATATTGTCAGACAGTTGTTTCTAAAGTGCTTAAACCAGAATCCCTTTGTGGATGACATGCAGTAGTAAAACTAGAAACTTGAGAGGAACTTAATTTGAGGAAAGGCTCTATTAGATCTGGCCATGTTCCTATTGTGCACCTACACACGTGGGGTGTTGGACATCTTCGGGCTTTGCATTGCTGGTTCTTAGCCTGGCTGCTGCACGCTCTGGTTTGGGTCTGGCTTCCAGCTGGGGGTGCTCCCTTGTCTCTGAGACTTTGCTTCTCTCAGCTGACCTGTGCCCTGGCTTGTTCCTGCAGTGGTGGAATTGCATGGCTCTCTGGTCCACAAACTGCATGGGACTGGGTGCACCCTTTCTCTAAACAGCCAGAATTGCAGAGGTGGAATGACTGTTATAACCAAGATAAGTAGGATTTGAAACAATTGAAGTTTAAATTTAAAGTGATGATGATGATGAAGCTCCAGCAAATAGAATTCACACAACAGGTTGCCTGCCTTATATTCAGCCTTTTATTTTTGTGGCACCCTGAAGTGTGGGTTGCTGCCAAGATACCAGACTGCCTTCCCCAGGTGTCAGCAGCATTAATGGGAACCTGGATACAGCAGAACATCCCTTAAACTTTGGCATGACCCCTGGTGCTTGGAAAGCAGGCTGGTCCATCTGTAGTCCCTCTTTCCCACAGCTGAAGTGCTTTGTTCTGGACATCCCTGAAGCTGTGGCTGGGCAGGCCAATCAATGAGCTTGTGAGGGGATACTAAACACCCAGGGAGATGGTGAAACATCGCTCAGGCTGGTTCAGACTGGGCTCTCTGCTTCCCCACTGCTTTTTTTGTCTTGTTTTTGCATTTAAACTTTAACATTGGAGCTGCCCCGGCCCTGACACGCTGCCCCTTGTGCCCTGCAGAACAACGACAACGAGACGGCGCTGCACTGCGCGGCCCAGCACGGCCACACCGAGGTGGTGAAGGTGCTGCTGGAGGAGCTCACCGACCCCACCATGCGCAACAATAAGTTCGAGACCCCCCTGGACCTGGCTGCTCTCTACGGGAGGCTGGAGGTGGTCAAGATGCTCTTGAACGCCCACCCCAACCTGCTGAGCTGCAACACTAAGAAACACACTCCGCTGCACCTGGCAGCCAGGAACGGTCACAAAGCTGTGGTCCACGTCCTCCTGGATGCTGGCATGGACAGCAACTACCAGGTATCTGCTGTGTCTGAGTGGGACTGGGGGTTGGAGAGCTCCAGCAGCCCCCCTGGCAGAGGGAGCACTGGCAGAAGCTGAGCTTTGTGTTCTGCTGGGCTGTCTGTGCAGCTCTGGGCTGCTCGGGGAGGGACTCGGGTGCTGTGCATGCCTCATGCCTGCGCAGGGCAAAGCCCCAGACACGGAGCAAGGGAGAGAAACACCCCGTGGCCAAAGCTGCTCTGCCCTGCAGTGCTGTGAGCTCTTGATAGGCAATGTCTCTTCCTATCAAGCCACTTGAGAATGTGCTGTTTTCACAGCAATGGCTTGTATGTGGGTCTTGTTTTTCCTTATCAGGACATGACCTCTTGCCAAGCTGTGGAAGACCCTTTGTTGGTCTCTCTGATGGAACCATCCCCATTTTTCCACCCCACATCCTCAGCATTGTAATAACGTTGATAGTCCATCCTCAGCTGTAGGTAGTGCTGCCCACACCTCGTGTACAACGCCGTGTATTTATTGCTTCTGTAACCCTCTAAGCCCTGCCTCCCTCACCATTCCCTGCTGTCTGGCTTCATGCTATGTTTCCATTTAATTTGCAGACTGAGAAAGGCAGTGCTTTGCACGAAGCTGCTTTGTTTGGCAAGACAGATGTGGTACAAATATTGCTGGCTGCAGGTGAGAGAATGTTCCCCTTTGAAGCACTAATGTGGTGATCCCTTCACCCAGAGCTTGAGGAAATCCCTTTCTAGTGCAGCAGGTTTCTCCATCCAGCTGTCAGAGCTCTCGGAGCAGGATATAGGAGAGGTTGGCTCTTGGAGTTTGGCTTTAGATTTGTCTCTAGAGTGCCTTTTAGCTCCCCCCAGTGATGATCACAAATGTGGCTTGATGGAATACACAAACCTGCACATAGTTAGACAATGTTCTTGCTTTTGCCCTCTGTACCCCTGTGGCCACAGGTATTGATGTGAACATAAAGGATAACAGAGGCCTGACTGCTCTGGACATTGTGAGGGAGCTTCCTTCCCAGAAAAGCCAGCACATAGCAGCTCTCATTGAAGGTGGGTAATGCAGCTCTGCCTCTGGGGAGGAGGGGAAAGCTTGGGATGCTGATTGTGCCAGGGCAGGTACAGGATGTGCTTTTCTAGACCTGGAAAGTGCTAAAAGCAAAGCAGCTTCAGGCTGTGTTGGAAGAACCAGTGCTGAAACGCTGGGGTGAGCTTCTCTAGACCAAATGTTTGGAGGAGGACTTGGGGGGGATTTAGGAGGATTAGGCCTTTGCTGAGAGAGTGTGGCATGACTTTTACAGTTTAAATGGGCTTAATTGAGCTTTGTTTAGCTCACTTTAGAAGTTAATTAAAATTAAGGATAGCCTAAATCTGCTTGCAGAATGCAAAGGAACAGCTTTAGAAATGGTTCTGGTGTAACTCCCCTTTATGTGTCAGTGTAGGCAAATCGTTGTCCACAGATCTCACATCCTGCTCCTCGCCTTGTTGTGAGGCTTGGGCATGGAATTTGCAGATGAGATTTACAGAAAAGGCCTTGATTACTTGTGTTTTATAAAGGAGCTTGGTCCATTGTGTCTGTCCAAATTCGGGAATGAAATGTGACATCTTGGCTAAATTCATACCTTGTAATTAGGCTGTCTGCATTTCCTCTCAGCTGTGGGGAGGATCAGAAGCATTTGGAGCTGGGGTGTGTTATTCATGCTGAGCATTTGGGAGCTTTGCAGGTTCAAAGCACTTTTCAGACTTTTAACTAAGCTGTGCCTGTGAGGCTGGAATGTTTGAGCTTTATTCTGAAACTGAAGACAAAGATGGGCTTTACAACTGAAGGTGTTGCAGATAAAGGCTGTTAGTTTTCCCCAGGAGGGAGCTGCTGTTGGATGTTACATCAGCTGAATGTTTCTTGCTTTGCCTGTGGTTGGGGGCTGCAGCTGGAATTGGTTTCTCTTGTTATGACTCTGTTCAGTGATGGAGTTTGTGTCTACAACACGAATTTGCTCCGTGACTCTGTGTCCGTGCAGCAGCTTTGCAGCTTTCTGATTAAAGACTCTGAAAGTTCAAAGGACCATCCCTACCCTTGTGCCTGTGATTAAAGAGGCCGCCTGCTTCTATTTTGGAATCTGAGCTGCAAGTTTTAATAATGTTATTTTTTTTTTTGGACACTTAATAAGCTGACAGTTGGCCTTCCACCCACGAGGGAGGAAGCGCCATGTGCTGCAGGGGACAGAAAGCCAGATTGATGTGAGCTGACCCTGTCCCCCAACCCCCTTGCAGATTACACCGTTGGGAAGAAAAGTGCCAAAGCTGTGGAGAAATCTGCTCCAGCCCCGCTGGCTCCAGCCACCGATCCCTCGGGCCGGACGTCTCAGGGTGGGCATCACCAGCATTCCTCTCCCTGCCAGCACTGAGGTCAGGAGATCCAGTGACAATCCTGTCTCTCTCTTCCCCCCGCAGGCGACGTGGACAAAGCTGTCACGGAGCTGATCATCGATTTCGATGTGAACCCTGAAGAGGAGAGCCCGTATGAAGCTTTGTACAACGCCACGTCCTGCCACTCCCTGGACAGCCTGGCCAGCGGGAGATCGTCCGACCGGGAATCTGTGAGCAGGGAAGCTGAACCCAGCGGCCTCAAAGCAGCTGGAGTCAGGCCTGTAGGTAGCTCACCCCTGCTTGCCCTAGAGGCACAGGGGGCTGACCTGCAGGGTCAGGTTTTGCAGCAGGCTGCCCAAGCTTGAGGAAATCTTTAAATCCTTCCCTGACGTTGATGAGAGCAGACAGGTGTCTCTCCTTCCCTGCCCTGTTCAAAGGGATTGCCCAAAAGCAGCCGCTTCTTCATTTCACCTTGTGTTGCATCCTTCTGTTTTCTGGCAGTGCACTGGTGCCAGTGAATCTTGGTCTGTCAGGAGATTACATTTTGCAGAAGGGCTGACTTCTTGTCCTGAAAAAAGTTCTGGAAATTTGTGTGGAGCATCTTCTCATGTCTCACTGCTTTACCAAAGCTAAGGCTCTCAGGAAATTATCTGTAATAACCTGTTGGAGACTAGTTGGCAGTGGAAGGGGGGTTTTTTTGTGTATTACTTGCAGAGCTCTGTAGAGGGTACTCCAGGCTTTACAAGGCAGTGCAGAGCTCCTGGAACTGTCCCCAGAGAAGTCGTCCTCACCTTCTGTCAGCTGCATCTGCTGCCCCGGCAGCGATCGGCGGGAAGGGAAGGCTGCTGTGGGGCAGATGGGACACGGGCCCTGCAGTGCTGGGTCAGCTTCAGGCTCTGTGTTCTGGTTGGTTTTCTAAAGCCTGCTCTGTGGAGGCCTTTTTGGACAAAAGGCAGAGCAGCACTGAACAATTAAACTGCTGGGGGCACAGTAACCATGGTTCCCCTCTGTGCAAAGAGATGCAGCCTTGGCTAGCGCTGAAAGCAAGCAGAATAGAAATGAGACATAAGGTTTGGATGATGGACATTTTGGCCAGATCTCTCAGGTGTGCAGTACCAGGCAGTCCTGTTACTGATCAAATCTTGTCATTGTCCTGTGCTGATGGTGTCTGGTGTGAAATCAGCTCAGTTGTGTCACAAGTAAGGAACGATGAGAGCTGAACAGCAGTGAAAAGAGAGCAGGAAGAGGGACATGCTCCGGTAGCTCGCTGGAGTTTGAGCAGTGCAGCTCTGCTGCTCCCTTTGCCATTAGATGGAGCTGTGGCTGGGCAGGAGGTGGCCCCAGGACCAGGCAGCAGCTCCAGCTGCCCAGTCGCAATCCCGGGATATCGGAGGAGAGCAGTGCAGCATAGTTTGTTGATCCCTAGAGTTTTCCAATAAAAAAGGTGTCTCTGGCATCAGTTTCACTAAGCCACAAGCCCATTCTTCTGATCAGCTCATTGCTCACTCCCTTGTATAATGCTGTAGATGCTAGTTTGGGTCTGAGTGAGACCGGGGTGAACAGATCGTGTCCTGAGGAAGAGGAGGAGGAAAGGCAGCAGCCATTGCCCAGCTCTGTGCTGGCAGAGCAGTTAGGGCTGAACTTCTCCTCCACCCAGATCAATTTGAAGAGGTCCTTGCTGCATCCACGGCAGTGGGGACATTGAGCTGGTGGGGACAGAAGGGATGAGCTGACAGTGTCTGTCTGACCTGCAGAGAGAACGTCCTCCCCCGCCAGCCAAGCCCCCGCCTGATGAAGAGGAAGAGCAGAATGTGGAGAAGAAGACAGGCCAGAGTGCTCCCTGTGAGGTACATGGGGCTTGCTCTGGGGTGTTTCATGGAGGAGTGGTTTAAACGTCAGTTTTAATAGTTTGGGAGGAGCCAAGGATGCTGTTACCTCCTGTGCTCGTTGGGCTGTGAATGTGAAGTATTCCCTCACTCAGCATTGCTGCTGTCCCTTACCATGGGAACTTCCTTTGTCCGGTTCTTCCAGGGCACCTCAGGGTTGACCTTCAGCCTTACTTTCCTATTCTTGGCTGAGAATTCCCTGAGGAAGAGATTTTTCTGACCCACGTTGCGATGTGGACCATTGCCCACTAGTAATGATCCCACCACAGGCATCTTCAGTTGGACTGAAGCACAGAGGGGCCGTGAGCTCCTGCTTCCTCTGAGCTCCCAGCTGTGGAGGAGCTGCATGGGCTTGTGGGTCCTACTGACATGAGCAGGGATGGCCCAGCATGTGTTAAAGCTGCCTTCTGCAGGGGTCAGTGCGTGTGAGCTGCTGTCTGATGGAACTCAGGCTCTCCCAGTTCATATTGTTGCTGCTGGGGTTTCCTGTTGCTCCTCTTATTCACCTGTGAACCTCAGATGTAAGGACTCTGTGGGAGACACGGCTGTGGGAAACCACAAGTGTGCCTTGGCATCTTCTGCTGACACCCAGGAAAACCTTCAAAGCAAATCCAGATCCTGTGGATTTCTGTGCTCTCCCAAAGGCACTGGGTTGTGTGTGGAGCGTGTGCCACCTCTGCTGTCAGAGCAGGCTCTGGTTCTGCAGGTGCTTTCTTTGAGTGTGCTGATCTGCTGGAGTTCTGCAAGGCATAAATGAAATCTGTTTTCTGGAGAGTGTCGAATCCACACGAGACACAGGTGAACATGACCTGCTCTAGTAGAACTGGCTGCAGAGAGGGAGTAAACTCCAAGCTGTGGGTGAACAGGGAAACTGGGATGTGACATTGTGGACTGATCAAATGCAGGGGGTGGTGACCAGTCCTGTGCCTGGCTCTGCCAGAGGAGAGCTGGGCAGCAGGTCATGGAGTAATTGGGAAGCAGAACTTGTTTATGACAATAAACACGTGGGAGTGAAATGTGCCCTGACCATTCCTGCTGAGCTTTCTTGCCATGTTTAATTACCAAACACCTGCTGTGTTGTCCTGCCTTTAATGGCTTTGGAAGCACAGTCCATTAAAGGGAATCTTGCTGGCAAATGGCAGAGTGACTCACTTGATTTGTGACCAGCTTCAGTGACAAAACTTACAGGCAGCGTGTGGCTGCCTGGAAATGACTTTTTGGACATTCTGATGAGGAGTTTGGGGCTGATCCTTTCACTTTGCTTGTTCCTCCTGGCCTGCTCTGCTTTTCTGACTCTTGCCCCTCTTTTATCACCTCAGAGCATGCTCTCCCTGTGCCAGGCAGGTGTGCACATGCTCCAGGAATGCTGTAAACATTCTGCTGCAGCATCCCAATCTGCCACCCTCTAGCCCTGCTCTCCCATTGGAGCCAGGACACTTAGTCATTGCATGTTCTGGGGTTGGGCCAAACTCTAGTTTTCCAAAGTAGTCTTTTTATTCCTTGCCAAGCTGGGGCTATCAGTCAAAACAGATGAGCGTAAACAAGAAACTTCACTTTCATCACGGGAAAGCGTTGGTACAAACAGGCAAAGGAGCTGATTGTTTGGAGGTGCTTGAGTGGTGCCTTTCACTATCTGCAGAAACCTTCTGGGTTTGGAGCTGTGTAGAAGTCTGCACTGTCAAATTAAACTTCAGTTGCAGTTGTTTACTGCTTGTCTCCGGAAGGGAAGTGCAGATCAAGGACGAGGCGCCACGTTGGCTCCAGGAGTTTGGTCTGCAGCTCTGGGGAGGGAGAAGAGAGGAGGAGATGAGTTACCCTTTAAAAAGTCTTTCAAAGTCCTCTGCTGTGGATTAGGTACACCTTAAAGAGCATCCTCGTTATTCACAGTATCTTATTTTTGGGCTTTGCTAGCAATGATGAACATTTATACATGCAAACCACACAGCTGAAGAGCTAGAAGCTGAATTGGAAGAAAGCTTTACTTGGTGGTGTTGCTCCTGGACACAAAGCCCACAGAGCAAGCAGGGTTCTCCAGCAATGGTCTTCATTTTGTGTGAATTTGAGCCTGGAACACTGTTTAGAGCTAGGAAGGATGAGAGATGGAGAAAATCAAGTGTCACCAGGCCTGTGAAAGTTCAGAGAGTAGAAGCTGGGAACTGGGTGCTGCTGGAGAGCTTCTGCCTTTGGTGCATTTAAAGAGGACAGCACAGGAATCATCATCCACAGGAATGTCAGGAGAGCACCAGAGCCTGGCTGAAGGTCCAGGCTGCTGCTGTGCTAACAGGCTGCTGCTGGGCAGGAATTTTCCAAGATCACTGGCAAGAACCTCTTACCTGCTGTTCTGGTCTGATGGTTTTGTGCCACCATCTGGTCAGAATTTTTCCCTAATTTGCTCATTATGAGCTCCTTCACCTGGAAAGGAGCAGGTCTGCCTGGCAGCTCCTGCTCAAAGCTGGTAGAATAAATAAATAAATATTTCCCATGCCAGACATGGCCCATTTCCTCCCATTGGGAAAGTCACGTTAAAAGCCAGGTGGATTCATGCAGAGCAGCACATGGATCTCAGAATTCTGTCTGTGCTGCTGACTCTTGGGTGCCTCTCCAAGACTCCTTTAAGCTTCCAGAGCTGCTGGCTGGGTTGCAGTCAGTTAGGCACCAGTTTGCCCTTGGAGCAGCTCTGGTGCTTTCACTCTGGACAGAAGCGGGAGGTGCGCTGTGCTCTGCTGGGGAGGCAGTGGCAGGCCCAGGGTCTGACAGGAGCCCTCCCTGGGGGATGTTTTGTTCAGACCTGTTGTTCCCTGATCTGGCAGCAGGTAGGGGTTGTTTGCTTTCTGGCTTGGGTTTGTCCCGCTGTGGTTGGCTATAGTCACACATGGGTCACACAGTGGTTTGGGCTGGAGGGGACCTTCAAGATCACCCAGTCCCAAGCCCTCGTCATGGGCTGAGGCACCTTCCACATGACCAGGTTTCTCCAAGGCCCATCCAACCTGGCCTTGAACATTTCCAGGGCATGCACAATTTTCTCTCACTCCGTGCTCCTCCCCAGCTCTCTTGGAGTGTCTTAGGGTGCATTCCTGGGTCATGCTGAGCTCCTGGGACAGGGTTGCATCAACCTGCCAGGATCTGGCCAGGAGATGGTGCTGAAAGGCAGCTGACTGTGCTGGCAGGGTGCCCTGGTGGCCAGTTCAGCCCCTTCAGCACTGGGATGGCACACGAGGGTATCCAGTGCCTGTCATCCTTGGCACTGAGGCAGACCAGCGTGTGCGAGTGCAGCAAGGCTCATCTGGATCCTGCACCAAAACCTCATCCCTGCCCAGGGCTGCTGGCTTTCCAGAGCAGCTCAGGGAGAGTCTGCCAGGGTTACAAACCAGCTCTAAGCAGAGGCTTTGGGGGATTGAAATGAGCACAATCCTGCACATCCTGAAGTTAAACTGAGTTCGTACAGTGCTGCCTGAGGACTCTTTAGTTCTGAACATGCCAAACATCCCGAGGTCAGAAATGCAGATCTGAGATGCCTGAGAGGGTGACAGGGATTTGGGCTTTTGTTCTTTTCGGCCCTGTCCTAATAGGGCTGGCAGCTAAAAAGTGAATGACTGTGCAAATTCCAATAGCAACAGCGAGCCTGAGATGGGATGAACAGGAATAATGGTCTCAGCTCTTTTCCCCCTCCAGGCTGTCTGCAGCCCTTGCACAGTTGGTCAGTGCTGGAAGGCTGTCAGCAGCCTGAAATACTTAAAATTAAAGGAGATTGGGTGGGGTTTTTTGAGGGGGTTAAAAAAACCCAAAGGGGAGTATTACATTTTGGCTCACACTCCGCAGTGAAGGTGTTGCCTCTGCCAAATCTTTGCTGAACCCGTGGCATAGAGGCTGTGGGGTTTATGCTGGGACAAAGCATTGCTTTGCAGAGCACCACATTGTGCTGTTCTTCATTAGGCCTCTGCTGCCCGGGGGAAGAGCAGGGGAAGTGGAGCTGAGGAAGAGGAACACCCCTACGAGCTGTTGCTTACAGCAGAAACTAAAAAGCCGGTTGCAGTGGACAGGAAAACAAAAGGTGAGTGACCATCCAAAAAGCAGAACTGTTTGCTTGCATGTGCTTCAGGAAAGCATGGGGGCAGAGGGCAAGTGGAACAATGAAAGTCTCTGCTGGGTGGGGGCTGGAGGGTGATTGTTGTGTTTCCTGGTAATCTCTCTGTAAAGGAGAGCTCTCGGCGTTCCTGTACAGAGTGAACGTGGAGGAAGGGTTGCTCCACTGTAGGACAGTTCAGAGATTGCAAGGATCTGCTGTGACCTCAGAAATGCCCCAATCTCATGCCTGGCCAGGCAAAGGCAGAGGGTGAGAGGCTGGAGGCTGTGCCTCTGCCAGGGGAGATGAGCAACACGAGTGTTCCAGGGAGCCGTGTTCTCCATCCAGCTGGCGCTGCAGGTTTCTGCTATCCTGCTGTAAAATCAACATCCTGCTCTGTGTTTGAGCTAATTTGAGATGGAAACTAACAGAGGAGGAAAACAAAAATGTGTAGAACAGGAACTTAAACTGTCTGAGACCACAGGGTGCACAGGTTGATACTGAGGCAGTTTCTTCTCCCCCTGAAGGACCTTTGAGCTTAACAAAGCATCTGGGAACACCTTGTCTCTTGTGTTTGGCTGTTGTTGGCTTTTTGGCTTTCCTTCAACGATAACAACAAAAGATTTGTTTAGAGGGAAAAGATTTCCTCTTTATTCAGAAGTCCTGAGCAGGAATTTGGGTGGATTTAGTTTGGATTCTCACACTGAAACCCTTTTCCCTCTGAGGATGGACAGGGCTAACAAGGACTTGAGGTGGTGCCTCACTGACTGCTTTGTCACACCTGCAGCTTTTTTCCCTCCTTGCAGCATGATAGCTATCACTGCTCAGGTCTTGCTGCTCTCCTGGCTGCTCCAGGGTGGCACAAGAGGTCATTGTGTTCCCACCAGCACTTTCCAAAGCCCCTCACTGCCAGAGGCAAATTCTGGGAGCTTTTCAGGTTGGTGCTTTGCAGTCTGGTCCAGGAACAGTCCTTGGGCAACAGCCACTGAGGCAGGCTTTCATCAGTGGGCAGCTATTGCTGGTTATTCAGGCACGAGCTATTCCAACTGCTCCACTCCTTCCCCTGCCCAGGCTTGATTGGTGAGAGTGGAGGTATGTCCTAATTACGTGTCAGCTTAAATTAAAACCTCAGAGTAATGCAGCTGCCTGTTCTTGATGCAGATCTCTTCCCTTGAACACCTGAAGACAGGAGAGGCTGCAGGAAGATCTTTTATGCATCCAGAGCAGAGTTCCATCTTTTAATGTACAGTTGGAAAGATTAAAGTTGTGACTTCACAGTTTGCACTCCATGGAAAGTGTTGGTAACAAGCCTGGAGCCCTTCCCACTGTTACAGTGGGAAAAATCCAAGGATGCAGTTGAGTTTTTCCTCATTTTCCCTGACTTTCCCATTCTTTAAATGCAGTCAGGACTGTGGCTGATGGTGGGGGAGAAGATAAATTTAAGGAGTGGCAGAATTAAACAAGAGTTGAGGGAGAGACCAAAGCCTTACTTGGGGTGTTGGAGAATTTTCCCACCTCTGGGTCAGAAGAGTCCTGGAGCATGAAAGGCTCAATCCCAAGACACAGAACAGGCAGAAGCATGGCTTTGAACTGCTTCTTGGCTCTCAGTCTGAGGGCCTGGCCTTCTGGATGAGTTCTGGAGCAGCCTTTGGTCAGGAGAGGAGGGCTTGGGTTCTTGTGGCTGCTGAAAGGGCGTTTCAGGGCAGCGGAAGGGCTGCATTTCAGGCACGCGGGTTTAATGGTGCCTTTCATCTCTGATAGCTGCCTTTGTTCCTCTGGCTGCCAGTTGTCCTGTGTCCAGCCAGCAGATGAATGTGGCATTATCTGCTGGCTTTGGTGGCCTTTGTGTGTGTTAGAGCAGCTCGCTGTCACATGCTGGAGCACTGGGAGAAGTTGGCCTCATGTTTTGGGCAGAGTATCAGAAGGGGTTTAATTTAAGCCAAATGCTCTCCTGTCCACTTTGGTGTGCAGTCACATGTGTGAAGTCCGGGCACTCAGGCCCTCTAAGAGGGTGTGAAAATAAGGCAAAAGAGGAGGAATGTGTCTGGAGTGACCAGGAGGAGGCTTCTCAGCTCCTGCCACCTCCAGAGAGACCTAATGGAGGGTGAAAAGACTTGAGTTTGGACCTGTTTGGCTTCTCAGGTGTCTCAGCCAGGTGTTGTCAGCAGTGACCAGCTGCAGGTAGGGCTGACTTGGTGCCTTCTGGTAGTTATTACAAACTGATACTTGTTGAGGTTGTTCTGTGCTGCTTCCATAGGAGGTGCAGCTTCAAGTCCCCACTTTGCCCTTCCTCCTGTTAGAGATTTTCTTTGTGGTTATACTTATTTAACTTATACTTAGCTTTGTGGTATTTCATTTGTGTTTGTACTGGTTCAACCAGCACAGTGTGACTGTGCTGCTAACCAGAGAGCTGAAATGAGCCAGCAATAGAGTCAGAACATGCTGCAGGGAGATTGAGAGAAACTCTTTTCTGAGAGCCAGAAATGGCTGCTGAAACAGCAGGGTGGGCATTGCTGTGGGGGTTCTGTGGGGACACTTGGTTATTGCAGGCAAAGGTTTGGGGACAGCTCTTGGTTTGCTGTGAGATGAAGGACAGTACAAACCCAGAGCCTAGGTGTCCTCACACGGTGTTATTGTGGACAGAGGACAGACCTCTGTCCCATATCCCGGGCACAAGCAGAAACACCATGTGTTTCTGCTATCATGGTGTTGTGCAGAGTCACTTTAATGATCTCTAAGCAGGACAGTGTTTCATTGCCCTGTCTGAAGAGGAGAGTACAGAAGAGCACAAATTCAGGTGGATAAACTCTGCCTGGAATGACTGAGCTTGGTGAGGTTAGCACAGGAGTGTGCCATCCTCAGGTTCCACATGAGGCTGTGGAATGGGCCTGTGTTTCAGTTCTGTTATAGCTGAAGGATATTTTTGCACCCCTCAAGGCCAGCTTCTTCCTCTGGCCTTCTGTTTCACAGGAGGGAGATTTGCCTGCTCCTTACTTGACAAATTCTGGCATGATGTAACATGGGCAGCCTTTTCCATGTGCAAATCAGAGGCTGCTGTGTGCCCTCACTAATTTTAAGGCTGGGAGCTTGAGCAGGCAGCAGCTGCAGGAACAGCTTCATTCTCCTAATCCAGGGTTCTGAGACAAATCCTGCTGTTGATATATAGGGAAAGAAATCCAGTGGAGGCAGGGTGGTTACAGCTTAGCATGGAGGCTTTAGGGAAGTGCTTCGTATCTGGAGTCCTCAGGCTGCTGGCAGGGAAGAACTTGCTGGAATTCTCCCTGGGATGCAGACAGTCTGTACCCAGGGAGGGCTCCTGATCCCGGGGAGGGCTCCTGATCCCGGGGAGGGCTCCTGATCCCGGGGAGGGCTCCTGGTCCCGGGGAGGGCTCCTGATCCTGGGAAGGGTTGGGAGCAGCCTCTCCTGTGGATGAGACCTGCATCAGGCTGTGGCTGAAAAAGGCAGGATCTGTCAAATGATTTGTGCTGGGGGTAAAATCACTGAAGGGAGTGAGATCTGGGCAGGAGTCCCTGTGCTAGGGACCCTTTCTGAGTGTAGCTCAGGTGTAACTGGAGGAGGATGATTCTTTCAGATCCCCTAAAAGGAGATCCCTGCACGTTCCTGCTCTGTGCACCTCAGTGACAGGAAGACCAAGATGAATTCTACATTAGTTCTTCTGTCTGCAGCTTTCAGGGCAGGCTCTGAAATGTCTCCTTCGAGATGTTTCTCACAACTTGTGAGCAAGTGCTGTTGCCCTTGCTCCATCCCTTCCTTCCCTGGCAGCTGCCCTGTGTTTCAGAGTCCCTCTTCAGCCTGTGGATGAGTGGGTGGCTGGGATTCCTGTCCAACAGGAGCCCTTTTGTGAGGTGCTGGAGCTGGATTTGGAGCACTTTGTTCTGGCTGGATTCAAGTGTTACAGCACGTGGCACAAACTTTGGCCAGCCCCCTCTCTGCCTTCAGCAGAAATGTCAGTAAAGGTTCAGCTGGGGCATGGAAGAAATGGTTTCCAAGGAAGGGAAGAGGTTGGGAAGAAAAACTGCAATAGTTTTTCTTTCCCCACAGGTTTATGTGACTGTCCCATCACTGCTGTCTTGCTCACCTCTCTGTGGCTCTGCATTAATACCAGTCTGTCCTGTGAATGCAGAACATCTGATCTCCTCTGAGGTTTGTCCTCTGAGCTTTCTCTCCAGCACTGGAGCTTCAGAGTTTTATGCAAACTTTTATGGGTTTAGTCTGGCCTTGTAATTTGGGGTGCCGCTGGTGGTCCCTCTCAGCCAGCACTGGGACCTGCCTCCCCCTTGGCAGCTCCAGTCACAGAACTGGTGGTTTATGTGCCTGTGCAAGAGAGTCAACAACTACTTCACTGTCCTGGAATCTCTAACTCATAGGATCCAGGATGAGATAATCCCTCACATCACTTGATCCCAGTGAGGGCTGTGGCTGCTCCTGGCCTTCCTGTGCCTGCAAGAGGGACTCACCATGCTCATCAGGCACGGGGTACCTGGGACCCCCACACAAGGCAAATATCCAATTCAGCCCTTCCCTGCCCATTTCTGGTGTGAGGACAGACCACAGAGCCCAGAGTTTGAAAATCCCCAGGTCAGGCTTGGTGCTGGAAAGGTGCTGGGAGCTAGAGCAAGGACTCTGCTGCTGCTAACAGGCTACTTTTAGTTAGAGTAGAACTCATTATTTTGCTCACGGAAAGGAGGGTTCCTTTGCCTTGGCTTCCCAGAGCTGCTGTCTGCAAAGCAAGTGATTTCCTCTTCAGATCCAAACATCCTCCCTGCACTTCAGAGCCTCATTATCGGAGCGTTCTGCCGTATTGTTCCCTTGCAGCATCAATTTTTAGTCCTCAGACTGGAGAGTTTCTTCAGCACTAAATGGAAGCAGTTAAAATTCACAAGCAATGCTGAGAGGGTGAAGGAATCCTAGGAAACCAAAGTTAGACTTGTTGGCTTGACAAAGTTTTGCTTTTGCAGTCGACATGGTCGTTCAGCTGTGACGAAGGTGAGTGAGTCTGTGTGTGTGTGCACGCTCAGCACTTGGGATTGTGGTTTATGGTTTATGCAGGACCCTGGTACCTGATATTAAGGTTGCTGGGGCAGGAGTAGCTGGGAAGCAGTGTCACGTTTCTGGGGCAGCCAGTGCTCCACCAGCTCTGACCACTCTGTGCTCAGCTCATTGCAAAAGAGACTTTTTGCTCAAGCTTTTTTTTCCTTGCATAAACTGTTTATTTCTCTCCCCTGAGCAGGGAGGAGAGGTTAAACTCGGAAGCCACTAGGGAGGGAAGCAGTGGGTTTTTTTGGGAGTGGATTTTGGAACTTGCAGGTCGATTACAGTCCAGGCGTTTTCCCACCCTGCAGCCCGTGCCAAGAGCCGGGCGCGCGGCTCGAAATAACGCTTTGGCCTTTATGGAAACGGATCAGATGTTCCAGGAGCCTCTGTCTCTGCTGCTCCCACCTCACTTGCTCTCTCTGCAGGATATAGTTAGCACTTCTCTTGGCCTTATATAGCAAGGCCTGATAGTTAGTGTTAACAGGAATAAAAAACACGGAGAGCTGCCAGATTGCGTAAATCGGGCCAGTGTTTGGAATTTCATAAATGCCATGACTTTGGGTACAAGTTGAGCACGCGGAACAATACGGAACTGTTCTCTCTTTATCTCTCCCTCCCTTGCTGAGGGAGGGCAGGGAGAGAGCTGGAATTTTGCTGCTGCTTCTTCCACGTTTTTAATTTCCCCCTCCTCTCTGTTTTCATCCCCTTGAAGACCACAGGAGGAGCAGCGGCGGCCGCAGCCAGGACTCTGCTGAGAGCCAGGACATCCAGGTGCCAGAGCAGTTTTCAGGGTTGCTCCACGGCTCTTCTCCAATCTGTGAGATAAGCGAGGACCCTTTCAGGCTCGCTTCCTCCGCGGAGAAGGGGGACACGGAAGCCACGAGCCGCCCTGCTGCTATGCAGCTGGAGGATGCTGAGCTAGCCTCGTCGGGACCAGCACGGAGCAGCTCCCCGGACCCCACGCAGGCGGTGGTGTACGCCACGGTGCAGCACGTCAGCCGGGCGGATCCCACAGCCCTGGTCACGCCCCACGTGCCGCAGCACCCCGGCGGTGCTGAGCCAGAGGGGGACAGAGCTGTGGGCAGAGCCCACCCGGGTAGCAAGCCCAAAGCCGAGCTCAAACTCAGCCGCAGCTTGTCCAAGTCGGACTCTGACCTGCTGACCTGCTCCCCGACGGAGGACGATGCCATGGGGAGCCGGAGCGAATCGCTCTCCAACTGCAGCACCGGGAAGAAGCGGCTGGAGAAGTCCCCATCCTTTGCTTCAGAGTGGGATGAGGTAAGGCTGAGCTTACTGAAGAGCCTCTGTGCCAGGAATGACTGTGCAGCAGGAGCTCCCCTCTGCCATGCTGCCCTCAGGGGTCCTGGGTGGGTTCCATTGCTTTCGCTAACTCTCACAAGGCATTAACGGGCACGTGCTCTCCTGGGAGTCTGCAAGGTGCTAAATGCCAAAAGATAAAGTTCATTGGAGTGGGGGAGTAGCACAATTGCAAGCAGTTTCAAAGTTTTTTCTCAAATACAGGGCTTGGTTTCTTTTAGGCGAGCCAGACATGTTTTCACATCCCCAAAATGAGAAAGACTTGATAACAATCCTCTTCACCAACCTTTCTCCTGATTTCCTCCTTCCAGTTCTTCCCTGTTGACTATCCCAATGTCTTGGCAGTGTTGTGTTGCTGGGTCCCTGCTGCTGGGGAGTGTGAGCAGTGCCCAGGGGTTCATGGGGATGGAAGGAAGGCAGTAATTAGGCTGGTTTGTGTATGTGATAGCTCCGCTCTCCTTATTTCAGCAGCTGGTTAGCAGTCACTTTATTATCATATCGGACACCCACGGACAGTTAAATATTTCATGCTCAGAAGGTTGGCCCTGGAGAACCACTGGGGCAAGATTAAGTGTCCCTCTGAAATCCAGCACCGCAGCATTACTGAAACATTCTTTGGGGATGATTCTGTGCTGCGAGAGCCGGAGCTGCAGAAGAGATAAGCTTGGATGAACCACTCTTTGTACTCTGAAAAGGAGCTAAAACCCCTGGCGTGGTGCTGGGGGTGTGGAGCCGCGTGTGCCGGGCGTGGAAACCCGGGGGAGGGTTGTGCCCCTGCACTGGCTGATGCTCAGCTGCCTCTCCAACCCTGACTCGGAGGGAAAATTATCATCTGGGGAAGAGGGAGGTATTTAGAGATGCTAAAAGCAACGTGAGAATCCATCCCTCAGTCCATTCTCTCCCTCCCCCTCACTCCCTGCCGGGTCTCAGGGTTGCCAAATAGATATTTTCCTCTGCAGCTGCTTGGGCTGGAGAGGCTTTGCTGTTAATTGCCCAGGTCAGTTGTACCATGGCTTAGGGAAAGGCTCTGCAGCAGAAGGTTCTTTGGAAGGGCTGGATAATTCCCTGTGCTTTTATCTGAGCTGTTTGCAGCAACTCTGAAAGGGCAGAAGCCTTTGGCACGACTGCACTGGTAGCAGAGGTCAAGTGCTGGGCTGCCTGCACTGCCTCTGCTTCCTCTGCTCAGATGAACCCTCAGAGCTGCTTCCTCCTGCCTGTAAACAAATCCCTCATTTCCCCTGAGGACAAGCCCCAGGAGAGGAATCTGCTTTTCCTTCCTCTCATGTTTAGGTGAGGAAATCAGAGAAAGAATGTGAAAAATTCACATCTGTCTGCAATGGGGCAGGTCTCACTTTTTTAAAAGTCTGGCTGGTCGTAATGGCAACAGTGAGATTTAAACATAAATGTAATCTGTGGTTGTGTGTTGAAGTAGTTCCCTGGATGGGATCATGCAGCTGCTCAGAACTGGATGCAACTTGCAGCCTCTGCATTTACCAGGGCAATATAAACCTTGTTGAGCCACCCCTGTTAGCAATGGTTTGCTATGTGCTGAAGGGAGACAATGGCAGATTTATAGGATTCTGTCAATTTTCATGGCTCTTATGCAGGTGAGTGAGGAGGGAAGTGATCCATGTGCAGCTCTCTGTGGCTCCCAGCTGCACACAGCAAGCTGAGGACTCTGCCTGCTGGCCTGGCCAGCAGTAGGTGTGTCTGTGAAGGGCACAGGGGCTTGGGGAGGGATCTCTGGTGTCCCTGGACACATGAGATCTGCAGCAGAGCCTGAGCTGACCCTGCTCTGGGCTGTGGTGGCTGACTGGGGACAGCAGAAAATCTGCGGCTTGTAAGCAGAGGGTCAGGTCCTCGGCCGGGGCGAGCGCTGCCAATGCCCTTTGTTGGAAGTGGAAGGTGGTGCTGGCTTTGCCAGAAGGGTGGGATGGGGAAGGAATGATTCACTTGGCAAAGCTCATTCCTGTTCCCACTTGCAGCTCCCCTGCTCCAAGGACCTGGCCCAGAGTGTTGCTTTGTGCCCTGTGTGTCCAGGAGCCCGTTCAGCCCATGTCCCATCTGCTCCTGACCCCTGCTCCTTGCTGGCAGGGGGAATGCACACCTGCTGCCCCTGCAGCTGCTCTCAGGTGGGGCTGCTGTGTGAGCAAGGCAGAGAAACTCTCACATCCAACATCCACACATTGCCCAGGGAGGTGAGGAGTGAAAATGCTCAGTCCTGCTGTGGTGGGAAGCAGGGTGGGGGCAAGGAGGCATGTGAGGGGATACAACTCTCAGTCAGCATAAATATTTGAATCCTTCCAAACCTGTCTGTGGGCTGAAGTGATGGATTTGGTTTTCATCATTGCCTCATGAATATTGAGCAGACAGGGATGAGTGGGGCAGCAGCAGCTCACAGGGGGTTTGGTACAAAACAACCTCTGTTTGCATCTCTGAGGGAGGGGGGCCCTGGCCCCAGCCCCCTTTCAGGGCAGAGTAACCTCCTTCTGCTCTGCCTTCCTGCTCTCTAGAGCAGCTCCAGACCTGTCCTTCAGCCTGTCTCATGCTCCAGGCTCCGAGCAGGGATGTCTGCAGTCAAGGCCTGGGCTGCTCTGCCTTGTAGGTGCTGGTAAGAAAAACGATCTGTTAAATGATCAGGGCAAAGAGCAAGGAAGGCTGCTGGCCACCAGCCTCAGACCTGGCTCCTGACATCCCTTAAAATCCCCTGACATCCTCCACTTCCAGCTGCCTGCTATCAAGTCATCTGTTCCAATGCTGAGTTTGAATTTTGGAGGTTCCAGTATCCATCTCACAAAATGAGGTTGTAGTTCTGTGTTCTGACTTAAGTCCTCCTAGGAAGGGATTAAACGTCCTTAAAAAAATTCAGAATAAAACATGCATGTTACTTTAGGTTTTTTAGAAAAAAGGGCATGCACAGTCCACCACTTTTTTTTCTCCCAAGTGAATTAGTTGAAAAACTAATGAATATTCTATAGCTAATTATGGCACTGGACATTCATCTCCTATGACTAACTGCAGTGGTGCTCCATGTCTCCTGCAGAAGGAATGCTTTGCATCTGCAGTAACCATGGATGTGGTGTTTCACCCGTTCCTGACCCGTTTTGGGGCTGTTGGATGTCCCCTAAGGATGGGTGCCAGGAGCAGATGGCACATCTGTGGTGCCTTCCACCTCAGGCTTGGAGCTGGGAAGCCACTTGGTGGAGGTTGTGGCTGCTGTGGGTGGGTGCCTTTAAGCCTTGTCTGGACCGTTGGGTGCTGCAATACCCTGTGGAATCAGTGTCTTAATTACAGCTCACTGTGGAGGATTAACAACATTTGCATTGAAATGTGAAACTTTCTGGAAAGCTTTTGATGCAAAACCTGCCACTGCCTTAAAACACCCAGGAGTTGAAATTCAGAGCTGCCAGCCAGCACTGTTAAAAGAAAATGCAAATATTCCCCTTGTTACTCAGGAAGAGCTGTTGGTTTTGTGCCTGGTGAAATTGCATGGTGTAAAAGCTCAGGCATCAGCCTCTGCCTCCCAAAATGTTTCATTTATTCTCCTGGTTCAGGTGTTCAAATCTCAGCTTGCCCTGGGTTTGGCTGGTGGGACCAGGCAGGGTGGCTTGAATTATCCCTGGGTGTCCCCTGCCCCAAGCTGACCCTCACCCTCAGCTCACATTCCAGTTTCCCCTTTGCCTGAAATAGTTGTAATTCACTTTTGTCTAGGGCAGAAGCAGTAGTGGGCTCAGTATTTTTGGTCTTGATTTCTCCGAAACAAGCATGGCCAGCAGGGTCTTAATCAGCTTAATTATTGGGCTGATTATTCTATTGTCTCCAGATCCAAATGTTTCCTCCTGTTTTTCCTGTGCTAAGGTCAGGAATTCTTACATCATCCCTCATGTCCAATCTCTTCTCTTTGCCCCCAGTGGTGAGATTTCCTCCAGCCTGATGAACTTTTTGAAGTGAAAGCTTTTTTGTGTTTCCACCATTTTTAAATCTGCTGGAGAAGCCCAGCCTGTTGGAATTGTGAGCCAATGTGGAACTAAGCCAATCCAAGGCAGTGTAAGACAATTTACTGGTTTTACAGGAAAACCTGTGTGCTGAAAGGCAGATGTAAAGACCAGGCATGCTGTGTTCCAGCAGCAAGGGTTGGACACAGCAGGGGTGATATTTGCCAGTGCAGCAGCTCCATCCACCTCTGTGTGTGTTTCTGGGAGCTTCTCTAGTGTGTGAACTCAAATTTGTGAATCAGAAGCTTTTAATTCTCGTGTGAATGATTGGTGCTCTGACGGATGTTTTGGTTATGTAACAGCCTTGTGATCGCTGGCATTTTGGGGACATTTTTGTTTCTCAGGAGCAGAAATGTCCGGCTGCAGTGTCCTTACTAAATCCAGTCCTTCATTATCTTCTCTTCCGCTTTATGTCGCATCTTCCAGCACTTCTGAAGCTTTTATTTTAAAAAAAAGTCTTTAAATCTCTCTCTCCAGCCTGGAGCAGCTTCACTGCTCTGTCCCACAGGCTGGAGCCAGCCTTGCTTGAGAGCCTTATGTTGCTTTGGGGTTTGTGTTAGGCTGCAGGAATATGGAAGGACAGTGAATTGATTCAGTTCTTTCTGGGGGGTTTTCCTTTTTTATTATGACTCAGAGTAGCCACTGTCCAGTTGTTTCCCTGCTCTGGGCAGATGTGTTGCTACATTTGGCCATTCTCTTTATCATGTCAGTGTTGGATTTTACTGTTTGTCAAAACAAGGTTGATATTTGGAGGGCTGTGATACTGCACATCCATCACACGCTGTTGTGAAATCCAAGTTTATACCATAAGTTCCTTTTGGTACATGTTTGGATTTGTAACTTTGGGATTTGTACAAAAACACAGGCTGGAGAGCGGCGTGAAGCAACAGGCCCTGGTCCCCATCCAAATGAATTTCTCAGAGACCATATTAAGCCAGGAAATGTGTTTGCCTTTATCACTGGCGAGCAGTTGCAGAATGATTTGAAATAAATTCAGCAAGTCTCCACGCTGTGTGGAAGGCTGCTGGGGGAGGATGGAGCACTCGGGGTTGAGTGCTCAAATGTGCCGTGAACAACTGGCTGGTGCAGTTTAGCTGTGAATTAATAAATGGAGCATTATGTTTTCCAGGCCTCTGGTGTTTGTTATGCTGAGTTCATACAGGCTGGTGTCTTTTGGAGACATGGAATATATTGAGCAGTGAAATATGAGCCATGTGCTCCATGGGATGGCAAAGGGAGAACAGAAGCTGAAGCATCATAAACTGAACCAGAAGTGGTTTATGGGCTGTCACCAACCTAGAAATGAGATTCATGGCCCAAATCCAAATTTTTCAGATCTGTACCTGTACTAAGGAGTCAGCAGGTATCATCCTGGATCCCAGTCTTGCTTCATCCCTTTCAGACATGCTGGTGGATGCTGCAATCCTGCCATTCTTCTGCTCCAGGATGTATCCCAGCTGAGTCTGAGCAGCCTCCTTCCTCCTTCAGGGGTGCAGTATCAGCCAGCAATGCGAGGTTTGCTGTGGTTTTGGTGCAGAATGGAAATGTCAGTGATTCTGTGCTGCCCCAGCATCATCTGTCAGCCTCACCTGCCCATGGTTCTCCCCTGGAGTTTCGAGCTGACCTGCTGGGCTGTGGTAGGGCTGCTCACATTATCACTGGGGGGTTTGAAACTGTAGAAGCAGTTTGTTTAGGGGTTGTTTTTTTTAATAATTTGAAACTAAATCTGCCCCATCCCCAGCTGTTAAAGCTTGGAAATAATGAACTCTTAACTCCTGACGCTCTCCTGGAATTGCAGAAATTTAAAAGAGTGATAACCTTTCCACCCAACTTTGTAAGTAGCTTTGGAGACTGAAATCTGCTGCTGGAGCTGCTCTTGTCTGCTGAGCCTGAGCCCCGGGCGGGTTTGTACAGTAGGTTATGAACCTCAGTAATAAGGATTTATAATGGGAATCCTGCTATATTCTTAATTATACTCCTGCTGCAGGCTGTCATTATAGTGCACTAATGCCCTCCATATGGCAGATAGTGTGTGCTTGGTTCTGTGTGGTTTTATTTAATTACAGACCTTTATTTGAGTAACTTCACTGCTCAGAGTCTGAGGCCTGTGCAGGTGCACTGCAGGTCCTCTTCTGGTGCTCAGGAATCACTGGTGATTTTTAAGCTGCCAGTCTGGGAAGGGGGCACAGAGGAAGCAGAAGACATTGACCCACACAAGGTAGGGAGGCCCTGGCACAGGGTGCCCAGAGCAGCTGTGGCTGCCCCTGGATCCCTGGAAGTGTCCAAGGCCAGGCTGGACAGGGCTTGGAGCACCCTGGGATAGTGGAAGGTCCCTGCCCATGGCAGGGGGTGGAACTGGATGAGCTTTAAGGTCCCTTCAAACCCAGACTGTTTGAGGATTCTGTGATTTTAGTTCTCCCAGGATGACCTTGCTGTGTCCTTGACAGTCTCTGATGCTGCGTGCAGAGACTGAGAACAAACTTCTGCATTTGCATTGGTGGTGACTGTAAGGTGAGGTTTTATGAAGCCCTTTCAGAAAGCTCCAGGAGCATCAAGATGCCTCCAAGCCTGGGTGAGTGTCACCCTGGCAGAGTGATGGTCAGTCTGGTGCTGTCCAAATGAGGCTCCTGCCCTGTGTGTGGGCAGACAGCCCATGCTGTGTGAAGCTCTTTATTTTGGGGAAAAAAGCACTGGGGCTGGTTTAGGGGCCCTCAGTCTCTCTCAGTGGATTACTTGGCTTCAAACTTCAGCATGGCTGGGGAAGAAAAGCTGGAGAGATCAGTATGGACACCATGGCGTGGCATCCATGAGGGCAGGGTGTGGAACGGGGCTGGCTGTGGAGCAGAGCCTCTGCAGGGCACTGTGTGCCCTCGGGGACAGAGGGGTCACTGCCCTCTACACAGGTGTGGGACCTGTCCATCTCTGGGTCCCTGCTGCTCCTGCAGGCTGGGATCAGAGGAGAGGAGACATCCTGACCGTGTAAGAAGCCATTGGTGCTGCTGCCATGAGCACTGTGAGGTGGGGAATTACTGTGCAGGACTCTGGTGTGGAGGTGTCTCCTGTCCTGCAGCAGGACAGACCTCGACGTGCCACCAGGCTGGCCTGGCCTCGCTGGCCCTCTGCAAACAAATGCCTGTTCCTGTGTCAGCAGAGCTCTGCTTGGATGGTTTGTCTGAGTCAGGTTCTGTTTTGGAGTCCCTGGCCAGTTGCTATGTTCCCGTGGCCGCCTGCCTGGAGGAGCTCGCCCAGCCCCGGCCGGACTCTGGGCCGCACCCAGCTCCTTTTTTTGGGGCATTTGTATCCTTCACCAAATGTAGGCAAATATGAAAATAAATCCAAGAGCTCCAGTCCTGGTAGCTGCTCCACGGCTCCTTCCAGGCACATTCCTGCTGTGGGGTTAATGAGGGACACTCTCCCATCCTTGCAGCCTTCCCTTCTCCCAGAGCACTTCAGCTGTGCAGGAGTTTCTCCTTGCCTGGTGGGGTTTTGCTCACTGGCTCACCCTCACTGTCTCACATGGAGCCAGCTGCCCCTCTGCATTAGGGATAACAGATATGGCTGTATTAATTTAGAAAGTGGAAGCATTTTATGGTTTTGTTTCTGTGGCTGTGAAACAAATAAACCATAAAATCCCCACCCCAAACCGACCCCACAGCACAGCCAGAGATGGGCACTTGGTGCTTCAGTGGAAAAACACAGGTTAAGCCAAAACAAATGGGAACTGCGTGTTCAGGCTACAACTAAGTCTGAGCTGCAGTGCTATATTTAAACACGGTATTTTTGTATTTTAATAATTAACCAGTGGGAAAGAACAGCCTAAAAAACTGTAGCACAGGCTGTTTTCAAGGTATCATCTCTTCAGCCCCACGTCCATGCTGGAGTGCAGCTGAGGAAAGGCTGCAGAGGATAGGGATGCTCTAAAGCAGTGGTTCCCTCTCCAGGTTTGTCCTTCCCCTCATAGTTCTCTTTGCAGCCTCCTAATGGTTAAATCAAGCTGGTCAGCCATAAACCCATGTTTGAAGTGGTGTGTGAGTCCGTTTGAGGTGTTTGCTTTTCGTGGAGAGCCGAGGGCAGGGCAGGATTTCCCTCTGCATTAATGGTAATAGCTGGGACTGTGTGTAGCTGTGACCAGCACTTGGCAAAGGAGGGCTGTGAAAGGTAATCCTCTGCCACGTGATTGTTTCATTCCCATTCAGTTTTATATAGCACAAGGCAATTCTCTGCTTTTGAGGAAAAGGTCGTGGGTGTTTCAGTGCTTCAGAGGCACCTGCAAGTCCTCAAGGCAGTGCTGGGACTGCAGAGCTGGCAGTGCTGGGGGCTGAGCCTGGACAGCATCAAGTGTCTCTCAGATTAAGAGAGAGCAGCACGATGGAAACAAAGGAACTTGGCCTCAGAGTTAATTTGCAATTTGAATCCACCTAGAGGTTCCCAGCCAAGGTACAAGAGCAGCTCCAGCTCAGAGATGCACCTTGTCCTGAAGCTGATGGACACCAATCTGCAAAGTTTCATGTCCTTAAACTTCTGCAGCTTGAACTGAATTGACCTCAAGACCCAAACTGTGCAGCAGTCGCTCAGGGCAGTGTCCCAGAAATCTTTTGCAGCTCAGGCTCAGTGCCTGTCCCTGGAAGGGAGTAGAAGTGCCAGGGCCCTTGAGTTACCTGGGAATGGGGCTGGTTCTGCACCATCCCTGTATTTCCTCCAGTCCTGCATGGCCATAGTGTCCTGCTGGGACCTGAGGGCACTGTGAGATTCAAAGGTTTTGCTGCAGAGCATTTGCTGCTCTGGTGGTTCTTGTTGAATGAACCCAGCAGGTCTCAGGTGTCTCCCAGCAGTTCCAGCAAAGGTCACATTCAAGTCCTGGCTCCATCCAGGGGCCAAGGAGCAAAGAATGCTTTTGCCTTAGGACAGGATCCATGATTCCAAACCCCTCCTAACTGGAGTTTCTTTTTAGATCATACTTCCCTTTTCTGCTATTTGTTTTGGGATTCTGGTTGTTTTCCCAGGCAGATTTTCAAATCCCCCAGTAAATGGGCATTATCTGTATTTCAAGCCCAGCAGAGGTGCTCATCCTCATGGTTTTCCAGGGACAGAGGTCCTACATCCTTAAAAGCTCTGTTAGAGCTCCCAGGACTGCCTGGTCCCTGGTGAGATTTAACACTGCAAGTGCTGCTCCCTGCAGGAGGAGGGGCTTCCTGGAGATCTGCCTTGGCAGGAGCCTTGTAAGAGTGTTTTTTGTTTCACCAAAACCCCTCTCTGGTGGAGCTCGGGTCCCAGCTGCCCCTGAGTGTGCCTGGCAGTCAGACCCAGCCTCTTGCAGCATCCCCAGGAGCTCCTCACACCAGTGGGGACTCGTGCAGCTGCACCAAACTGGGAGCCAGGCAGGGCAGAGGCAGCCAGGGGTGAAGTCCAGGGCAACTTGGACTGCTTCCCCAAATATGTCCTTAAATGACCAGGAGAAAAAAAGTTGAGGAAGAGTTGAGGTTTATTCCCCCACTCTGTGGCCAGTCACTTTGCATTCAGCAGCAGCCACTCAGAAGTGCCTCACAGGGGTGTTTGCTTGGGAGATTTCCTTTTGGGAGTCTTACTGGAGGCACTTTTTTTTTTTTTTACTTTTTGTTTTTGTTTTTAATTATTTTCTGCTCAGTTAGAGACTGAAGACTGGGGTAAACAACCAGCCCTGAGCCTCTCAAGTGTGTTGCTCTTTGAGAAACAGTGGAGTTCAGTGCTGAGAGTATTGAAGTGTCTGCAGTTGGTCAAGTCTTTCCTCTTACAAACTAACCTGGGAATTGTCAGTTCTCCCTCTGCACCACTGTACTGGAAGCCTCAATTTACAAATTCTGCTCAAGAATTGCTTGAAAAGTTTCCCTTCTCATTTAAGGAAGTCTCCTGAAGGTTCACTGGGAATTGCAACCTGCATTAATTTATTCTTTTGTGTGTGTGTGGCAAATGCAGCCATTTCTATGCAGCTCTAAAGAGGACTCAGACCCATTCCAGCAGAGTTGGTACCTTTTCTTCCTCCCTGCCTGAGGTTTGTCTGGAGCTGTGGACTGTGAGTTGCTTCCATCAGAGTTGGAGCTGTCTCCTGCTCCCTCTCCTGGGTCCTGCAGGCATTTGCCCCATGGTGCTGCTATCCCACACAATCTGTTTCCAAAGCCTTTGGAAACACCTGCTCTGGTGGGAGCACAGCTCCATGCATAGGATTGGGAAATGTGATGGTTTAAAAAATAAATCAAGCCAAAACAAAAGTACCCAACAAACCAGAGTGTGGGGAACCAGTGTGCTTGCTGGGAAGGAGTGGTGACAGCATTGCTGCAGCTGCACTGCTGGTGTAGGGGGCTGTGTGCTCCTGCAGGGTGGGTGAGGAGTTTGGGGCTCCTTCCTTACCCCCAGGCTGTGCTCCAGGGGCATACTTTTGTTGAAGCTTTTTATTTCCAGGCACTGGCAAGTTGTGGAAGGCAAGGCTCTGCAGATCCTCAATTTCCCTCAATATCCCTCTCCACATCCCTCCTGAGCCATCCATCCCAACAAAGACCTGCCCAGGCAAGGCATTCAAGGTACCTCTTCTGGCTCAGAGATACCTTAACATTCTTTCCTGGATTTCTTCAGCTGTCACGTGGGAGGTGAAATCCTGAGCTGCTTTTACCTTTTCCTGAGGCTTTATTAATAATGCAACACATGCTTTTTTTTTATTTCCAGATTGAAAAGATCATGAGTTCCATCGGTGAAGGCATTGACTTTTCCCAGGAGCAGCACAGGATCTCAGGTAGTGTACCCAGCATGTGTCTGTCTGTCCTGGCTGTGCTCTGCACACAAACAAGGTGCTGGCTCCTGTGTGTGGGTGTCTTTAACCTGCTTTGGCTCTGGGAGGGAGAGGAATGCTCTGGCACAGGAGGAGCAGACCTGGGTTCCCACATGATGCTCAATGCTGCTGCCAGCAATTTTAATTCTACACTCCTTGGGAAGATTCCTTGAATTTTACAGAATGCAGCTGCAGGATTTTGCTCCCAGCTCTTTCTGTGAGGGCAGCAGCTGTGCTGAGCAGGGCTGGATGGTGCCATGGTGGCCGTGCCCTTTGCATGTGGTTAAGCTGCCAGGTTCCTCAGGGAGGGGGATCCTGGGTGTTTCTAAGTGCACCTGCAGGTATTGACACCCACTGAACAAGGCTCCTGGAGGATACTGAAAATGTGAATTCCCTTCTCTGCTTTGAATCGTGAGCAAAAGCAGAACTCAAGCTTGCTGGAGAGCTGCCACCATGAGGGATTCTGTCCTTTTAAATCCTTCACCTCCAGCCTGCTGCAGCAGAGCAGCTCTGGCTCTGGATGGGCAGCAGCTCCCCCTGATGAGATGCTAATACAGATCCGCAGCTCACACGGGCTGTGACAGAGCTCACCTCATCTCCATTTGTCACTCAGGTTTTTGCTTAGGTGAGGAGGAACCCACTGTTCCCAGTGGGAGTTGAGCCTGATTCAGGCTCTGCATGCCAGGCTCAGGTGGTTTTGCAGAGGAGTTGAAGCTGTGTGTGGGTTTGTGCTCCCTGCTCTGACAGCCCTCCCTGCGCCAGCCGGGCTGTGATGGATCGATAGCGCCAGGGAAGGGTCTGACATGGAGGGGAGAGGAAGAGCCAGTGCTGCTGCAGAGCTGCAGCTGTGCAGGGAGGGCTCAGCAAGATGGACACCTGGAGCACACGGGCACGGGAGCTGCTGTGTCCCAGAGCTGGGGGTTTTCCCACGGGCTCTGCTCTGTCACGCTCAGTTTGGGATCCTTCATGTGCAGATCTTCTGCTGGGCACGTTCTGTTTGTCCCTCCTTTCCTTGGAGCAGGCAGAGCTCTGCCAGCTCCCTCTGGGAGCTCCCACACTTTTGGCTTTTCCTCCACAGGGCTTTGTGGGACTGTTGTTGTGCTTCAGGTCATGGTGAATGTGCAGGGAACTGCAGGGAGCTCCCCAAATGCTCTCTCATCCTTAAAATGAGTGAGGTTTGAGGATACTGGGGCTCATGACTAGCTTGGAGTCTGGAAAGGTGAAATGCCTTGTTGGCAGTTCCTGTGGGGATAAGTGTGTTTGGGGCTGGTTGTATGAGCAGTTGCTGTGTACAACTGCCTTGTGTCTGGGTGAGGGCTGGCAAGGCCTTCTTGGAGCCTGGGCAGTCAAGGAACACCATCATTTTAGGGATACCAAACTCCACCTGCCCTTTTTCTTCAGGGAGTTTGGCCTTGGAACAGACATTTGTGTCTCTCTGCACCAAATATCCATGAGCAGGTGGGGTGATGTTGGTCCAGCACAGCCCAGCACCAATTTTGTTCTCCAGACAAATGCAAACTTCACACTAAAGATTGTTACTGGAACAATAACACCTGAAAGCCCCTCCTGAGCCCTGGCAGCCTCTTCCTCTCTGTGCTGTGGCACTTGAGAAGAGCCTTGCAGGAGGCACTGCAGCTTTGGGAATGCACTCATCATTCCAGCTCTGCCCACTGGCTCCCCTCTGCCAGCTGCAGGCCTCTCAAAGGCAGGATTCCCAGAATGTGGAGCATAAGGGGAAGGATGGAGCTGAGAAATAGGAATTTGTTTCAGTCAGAAGTTGTGATCAGGATCTTGCCAGAGGACACAAGTACTGTGATTCTTCTGTTCTTGTATCATCCTTGTAACACACAAATATCAGGTGTCTTTGGGCATCTTAGTTTTCAGCCTGGGATGTTTTAGGTGTCTGTTCTTCTCTTTTTAAAGGAAACCCCTCCCTTCTCTCCCTCCAAATACTTCCCTCTCTTCGTTTTGTCATGAGTTGAAAGGGTTTTGTAAACAGAAAACCTGCACTTGGTATCACTGTAGGTTTCCCTTTTGAAAGCAGAAGTGTATTTACAAGTGCATGCCAGGCTGAACAGAGTAAATAATTTTAAAAATTAAATTCAGGAGCTCAGGAGAAGGAGCTACTGTGGTTTCACTCCCACTGCCAGTACCCCGAGAGCTCCCAGGAATGCTGTGGTAGGCAGCAGGCACTTCCTCACCTCTCTCTTGATAAATTAATTCTGAGCCAGCAACAAATCACTTGGATCTGTCGAAGCAGAACTGTGACATCATTTTTTAAAACCCCCAAGCCTTGTTGTCCATCATCGAGTAAATATTGAGGAGTCAGTGATTTCCACTGGAGAGTTCCGGAGCCGCTGCCTCCCTCCCGGCGGGTGGGAGCACTGGGAGGGGGAGAGGATGAGGAGAAGGGAGGGACAGCGTGGGGCTCGCGGCTCAGACAAAGCCGCCGCCGCAGCCGCCGGCAGAGCGCAGGGACCGGCGGGGGAAGGATGGAGGGGAGGATGGAGACCTGGCGAGCGGGAGCTCCCGGCTCACAGTCCGGGCTTAGCTGCTGCCCCGGAGCATGGGCTGGCTCAGGGGAGGGAGGCAGGAGCCTTTTGTGATCTCGGCGTTTCCGCGTGCGCTGGAAGGACCGGCCGGCGCTCCCAGATACCGGCACGGGAGCAACCCCCGGGAGCAGAGAGCAGGAATTACCCCAGGAATCTGCAGGTGACACCGTGAGCTCCGTGTGTGCAGCCACTGCAGCACAGTGGGGAGGGATGGCTGGAAGGCACCAAACTGCTTCAGCTGACCTGAAGGTTCAAAGGAAGCAAATGGGGGTCTCCTGATGATCCTTTTCTTTGCATCCATGCTGGAAACAGACGTGCCAGGGAGCCTGAAAATCTGCCTGTCTTGCATAGCGAATTCCCTGATGGAAAGGAGATCTTGGAACTTTTTTTTTTGTCATGCTTAAGGTCTTGAGCTTTACTAGAGGAGAGTAACAAGTCACTGGACTCATCCCAGGGATGAGGAAAGGGAGAGCTCATCTGCCAGGGCTTCCATAGGTGTTGGGAGGAATCTTCTTTATCAGAGGCTGAGGGGGAGGTGCCAGGGCATGGCTCGGACTTGAGCTGCTGCAGGAAGAGGAGAAGGTGTGCTTGTATTTGCTTTTTTCCTTTTGCCGTGGCTGGGAAGCAGGGAACCGAAATGCCTCCTTCCTGCAGAGCTGCTCCCTGTCTGAGCAAGGGGCTCGATGCGGCGGCTGCACTCGGCCGAAGAACATGAAGGAAGGGCAAATCCAGGTGCGTGCCCAACACCTGGCAGGACCAGCAGTGTTGGGTGAGAGCCGGCCTGGCTGTGCTGTCACACGGTGCAGAGGTGGGGCTGGGCTCTCTGGAGCCAGCGTGCTGGAATGCCAAGAGGTCCGGGCAGTGTGCTGGAATGCCAAGCGATCGGATCGCTGGTAGGATGACGGAGCCACGGCTGCCAGACACGTGCCTGGGGTGCCCATAACACAGTAACAGCAAGAAGAAGCCCCTGCCATGGTTTGCCTCTCTCAGGACTGCTGGGGAGGAAGAGCACGAGCCCTTCCTCTCCGCTGCTGCAGTCTGTGCTTCCTTTGTCTTGCGTGTCTTCCCGCGGACAGCCGCTCTGCCTGGGCTCCTGCTGCTTTCCCCAGCACCACCGTGTCCGAGCTGGCTCGGCTGCATGAAGCTGTTTTCTCTCAGGCTGCTCCGTGCTCCCGCTGAACCGGGGCTGTGTCCGGAGGTGTGCAGATGAGAGGACTGGCACAGCTCTGCTCCCTTCCCTCGCACCTGCGACTGCCTGGGAATTCCTCGGGTGGAAGTTTGCTGCTCTCCTCCCGCCCCCTTCCGCTGAGCCGAGGAGTGGATCCGCATCCCCGTGGGGTTGGGCTTCATGTGCTTGCCTGGCGAGGAACTCGCGAGCCCTGACAGCAGTGCCTGTGATCTCAGCGCCCCAGCAGCGCCTCTGAATCTTTGCCCAGGCGAGGAGTTTCTGTTCTGAGTGTGAACTGCAGTACAGATTTGCACCCGGAGCCCGCGGAGGCAGCGCGAGCTCGTTGTCCATGCTCTGTGCACACAAGAGGAATTGTCTGCCCGCTGATTTGTTGTACTCTGAGCATAATTTTTTGAGTTTCTTGATGGTAATGACTATGATGTGGCAATGCCATCTGTCCTCCTCAGAGTGCCGCTGCTACCGCCTGAACGGTTTCTCCCTGTTCAAGCGGCTGCCGATTCCTCTCTCGTCAGGTTCGCGGATGCTGGAGCAGAGCGTTGGGGAGTGGCTGGAGTCCATCGGCCTGCAGCAGTACGAGAGCAAGCTGCTCCTGAACGGCTTCGACGATGTTCGCTTCCTGGTGAGTGCCCGCCAGGGACCCCGGGCTCCGAGGAGTGGGTGGGCAAAGCTTCCCGCGTTGGCGATGCCCCGCGCGGGCGCCGGGCAGCGCCGGGTTCTGCTGCCCGGCACGATGGTGTTGGGGGGTGTGGAAGGTTGGGCAGAAAGAGTAGATGAGGATTATGTTGGGGTTTCACATTTAATTCAGGTGTTATTGGTGGTTTTGCTAAAATTTTGATAGTAAATTTTATTTCGTCTGCCGCCTAAATCTTTACTATCCAATTTACTCCAGAAATGGGAACTGAAATTCGCTGGTGTTTTGATGGAACCCCTGAGCAGTTGTGCTCTGGGCTGTGAAGGAGGCAGCAGACCTCTTGTTGTAACTGTACTTGCTCAGAGCATGCAGGCAGTATGTTAATGAGCTGTACCTAATTGCATTGACACTGTTGGCTCTGAAACCTAACGATGACGACATGGTACTGCTCAGGGTTGAGGGGTTTTAATAACCAGTGTCTAGAAACTTAAAGCAGCACAGTGTAAAAATGCAAGAATTCGTGTGGAATGATGGATGAACTGCAAAGAAGGAAAACCTTGGTGCTGCAGGAGAGGTTCTCTCTGCATGGCTTAAAGAAATACTTTTGAATGTGGACGCTAAGTTTGGCAAATAACAAAAAATGGATGGAAACCTTGGAAAAGTCATTGTGGCCAATGCAGCATCCTGCCTTGGAACGGGAGCGGTGACATCTCTAGTGCTGGGGACAGTGCAGGGAGGTGACCCCAGGAGGATGTGAGCTGGGTGAGGGGGTTTGGGAGCACACAGGGGCCATCATTGGTGGGGAGGGTATGAGGGAGAGCTGGAGAGAGACTGGAAGCCAGGAAAGGGATGGAGGCTCAAGGAAGCGCACACCTGAGCAGCATCTGTTGGGCTACTTAAAGACAGGCTGTAATTATACTTTAAAAAATGACCTGGCCAGGAGGATGAATGTTGTGGGATCTGTCCAGCTGTGTCTCCTGGTCCCCACAGCAAGCAGCCAGGCTGTTTGCTGTCCCTTCCCCTGGCAGGTCCAGCACTCCCCTCCAGAGCCGGGGTTTGCTGTGGTTATCACCCCGTGTCCCACCTGGCCAGTCCCAAACCCCAGTGGATGTGTGAGGGTTCAGCATCCCTGTGTGTGCTGGGGCTGTTCGGAGATGGTACAACAAATGTAAATGAAATAACCTTGTAGATCCCTTTGGGATCCCCTGCTGATGGATCTGTGGTCATTGTGAGCTTGGTGGCAGCTCTCACCCAGCAGCTGCAGGTAGAACACCTTTCCCTTGCCTGGCCAGGTGTGATGGACCTCACACAGCTCAAAACTCCAGTAGCAAAGGTTCCTGTGTGTGTCCCTCTGTGTGGTGGTGTTGGGTAGGTGGTAGGATTTCCTCTCTTCATGGCTGGATGTTTTTCTTCCCTCTCCAGTGCTGGGTGGCTGCTCCCAGTGCAGCAGTTGGCTGCTGCTGGATTCAGGGGATGGGAGACTCATTTGCTCATTCCTCTCAAATTTAAAAGGTCAAATAATTTCACAAAGATTTCATGCAAACCCTAGCTGATTTCCATTTTGCTGTTTATCTCCTTTCCTAGGGAGTTGACCCTGGCACCCCTGCCAACCCTGGCTTTAAATGCATTCATCCCAGCCCTGAGAACTCGAAGCTAGTACATCAGCCCAGCAGGGAAGTTGAATTATTTAGAATCTTCCCTCTGTGGTGTTCCTTGCCTTCAGCTTCTGGTGTGGGGGAGCAAAACCTTCAGACAGAGCACAAGTGAGGAACAAGTAGTTGATTTGGTTCTAGTGGTGTTTTTGATGTTCTTGGATGAATTATTAAAAGTGCTGTGAACACTGAAGCTGGGCAGAGCAGGGGCTCAGGACACCAAGCTCTGAGTGTTGCCCAGTCCTCTTCTTTGCACAACCATTGCTTTATTGGCTGCCCTTTCCAGTCTCTAATAGAGAATATTCCAAACTAAGAGTGTTATTTTCCTGGAATTAATCAGTTTCTATGAGAGGATTAGCCCCTCTTAGGGCCTCACTGTGTTCAATATTTCAAAGTCCAAAGAACACTGGGTAATGGCTTGCAAATCGCCAGGTGGGTTATGAGGTTAATTAAGTTTTAGTAGCCCAAACTAGGAAATTGGAGTCCTTTGATATAAAACCATGTGTTTTCTGTGCAGGATTTTGCATTGCATTGCTCCCTGCTCTGAGAGCTGCAGGGTGTTCTCCTGTGCCAGTATGGTCCCTTTGCTCTGGGGTCCTCAGGTGCTTTTTGGGGGCAAACCAGGCGGTTTGCAGGAGAAGAGTCTTCAGTGTGCAGAGATGGTGCAGCTACAGAGCAGGGCAGTGTCCTAAAGGAGCCCTTTAATTACTGAGGAAGATTCTCAGCCTGTAGTAGATAGCAGCTCAGAGGAGGGTTAAAAACAGTCTGACAAGGAGTGTGTCCTGTCACTGCAGCAGGGACCTGTGAGAGCTGCTGTGGGCAGGCACGGGGGTGTTTGGTGCTGTTCTTCACTGGAGAGCCAGGGTTTAAAGTGCCCTGTTTGTCCTGGGGGTGGGACAGGGTTGTAAAAGACACAAACTGGGGGTGCCAGGCTAGCTGGTGTTCTGGTGGCCTGTACTGTAGCTGGGTGTGCTTTCAGGAATTTTTGATTCCCTGGGTATTTTCAGCTGGCTCCTGTGTTAATCTATGCCCTGTGTCACAAGAGCCTTTGCCCCCAGGTAAGGAAATGATTCATGAGCCCACTGTGTGTAAAGGGAGTTTGAAAAGTGCTCTGTAAATATATTTGGACATCTTAATTAGATGTTAATATAGGAAGGCAGAAACATGTGTTGTTTCCAAAAATAATAATTCTGTTATTTTCAGAACTCCAGGAACTGGGGATTAGGGGATTAGCTGTGCTCCAGCCGTGTGCTGACCACCTCACTGGGTAGGCTGCAGCTGGAGTGGGCAGCAGGGAGGGTGTGAGGGTCCTGCTCCTCTCAGGGTCTGCTGACCAACAGCTGAGAGGGACTTGGGGCACCCACAGCTCCTGCAGGTGACACTGGGAGCCACGAGTGTCTCACAGGCTGTGCTGTGGAAGGGAAAGGTGCTCTGGAGCCTCCTCTCTGCTCCTGGGAACTCCAGCTCTGCATCTGGGACAAAGTTGATCTTTATCAAGCATTGGCTTCACTCGGGGGTGGGTATCACTGCCAGCAGGATTATTGGGACATGGATGTGACGTGACGTGGGAGCGCCCTCGTCCATGTATGTGCTCCTGGGAAGGGACCAAGGTCTACACAGATCTTGGGTTGTGTAATCTTTTGGCTTGGTTGAGGGAAGAAAGAGGTGATAAAAGATGGATTTAGGTAGCTTAGCTTTCCAAAACATGCAAGTTCTCTTCCCACATCTGCATATTGGGCCACATCTCTGTATCTGCAGAAATTCTTCTGCTCCCTTCAAGTTTCCTACAGTAGCCACACTGTGTTTATGGACAAGGCTGGGAAGAGGCTTTCCCTGTTATTCTGCCACTCTCGAGCACAAACCCCACTGTCCAGGACAGCAGCTTCTTTCCCTCACCCTCTGCATTGCCACCGAGTGTCCTTCATGGCCAGCACCACTGCCACGGGGCAGTCAGACTGGGACACTCAGCTGCTGCTTTTCCTATGGAGCTGGAATTGGGCAGCAGCCTGTGCAGGCAGCTGGGATTAGGAGCAGCTCAAGTGGAGATAGTGCTTCCAATCCTCCTTCTCTGCTCTGCAGCCCGCTGGGATTCCTTCATCAGAGGGGAAAGTTTATTTGTGCGGTGGGTGAACACAACCAAGGCAAAGCTGCTGGCAGTGGCTGTGCTGTCCTTGACTTAGCAAAAATACAGCTCTGCAAGTAGGATAAAACCCTCAGCAGCATTGCCTGCCAAATGTGAACAGCTCCAGCGAACCAGGAATGCCCACCCCACCACCCAGGAGGAGCAGCACTGCTGCCTCCCACGTGGAGGAACGCGGCCCCGTAGCGTGCGCCGAGTTCCAGGAGCCTCGTTGCCTCATCCCTCGCCAGAGGAGGGGAATGAAAGGTCAGATCACAAAACTGCAGCAGTGAGGGAGAAGTGTCATCCAGAAAAGTGCACAGTAAATGGACTTAATTGTCCTTGGTGGGCAGTGAGCTGGGGAGCTGGGAGAGCAGGAAAAATGTCCCAGGAATATGGACCAAGAGGGATTCTGCTGCTCCTGGAGCTTGGCCCCACCATGTCTGCTGTGCTCACCAGTGCATCTGCCACAGATGCCCCTTTTGGGAAGTCCAAAATCCATAGGAAATGTAATTTGGGATGTCCAGTGCATTCCTGGTCCCTGCAACAAACAGAGATTAATCCAGGGAAACAGCAGGCTGGACTTTGCCCGTCTGGAGAGGGCAAGGACGTGGCCACTGTAATGAGAAGGAGCTGCAATAATTGATGGTGGAATTCCTCCACAGAAGTGGGAAGGAAATGCCATTACCTGTTCCCTCACACGGTGTTTTGTGATCCCACAGATCCCATAAATGTACCCGAGATGCTTGCAAAAGCTTTCCCCTTCCCCGGAGGGCGGGATCTTGCTGCAGCCCCGGCAGCTTCCTCTGGGCTGACATCTGAGAAGGGCAAACCCCGCGTGCTCTGGCACTTGCACCAGTGTTCTGGAGTTGAACTTTTTATTCAGTTCAAAGATATTTTGATTCACAAATGAGCAGGTAAAAGAGAACATAAACCACTTTTTATGGGGTTTTTTTATTGTTCAAGGCTGGATTCCCATGGAGTGTGTGGAAAGCAGCTAATGCTGATTCAATGAGACAGCGTCAGAAAGGGAAATCTGTTCTCTGCATGTAGTGCCCTGGGCTCCTCTGGGGGATTTTATTTATTTTTTTGTAATTGGGGAGAAGTGGTAGAAAAATGATGGTGGTGGAAGAATGGGGTGTCTGCAAATAATTTAGAGTTCTGACATTAATTTGATTCAGTGCAATTCAGGGCCATGTCAGATTAGCCTGCGGTGTTGTTCGTTAACAGAACAGCCTTTCCTTCCCCTTCTCCTCTCTATGTGTGCAGGCAAAACCAGGATAAATGTAGAGTTGAGGCCTTGGCTCAGGTTGGCTCCCCTTGGCTGGGGGTGTGAGGTGAGCTGAGCTCGGCACCTCTCGTGCCTTCCCAGGCCGAGGACAGCCCTGATCCACATCTGACAAAGCCAGGTCTGCTTTGCTCTTCAGATCCTGGGATTTGGGTGTGGGCTGACATCTGCACAATCCTCATTCTCACCTGGTACCTGCCCTGCTGGAGCATCTCCTGTGTCCTCAGTCGCTCAGCTCTGCCTGATCCAATGGCCCAGCTTGGCGCACAGCTGCTGGTCCCCTGGGCAGCAGCCAGGCTTTGGACGTGCTCTGGAAATGTGTCTGCCCCAGAGCTTTTTTCTATTTTCATATAGAACTTGTCACTTTATAGTAGCCATTTGGGTAAAACTGCACTGACACATTCCAGTAGCAGTTTGCACCCAGCAATGATCTGTGAGGGGCCCACCAGAGACCCCTGACAGGGTTTTACTGCATCTGCTCTTGTTGAAACACAGCAAGAACGTGGCCTGGCCACAGCTGGTGCAGGGATTTTTGTGCAGACTCAGGTGAGCTCTGTGTAGCTCATGCCTGGGCTGTGTCAGGCTGGAACTGGAGCAAGCTCTCCTCAGCTGGGCAGAAGCTCTGGGTGGCTGTTTCTGGATTTGGTCACTGCTGCCAGCCCCCAGGAACACGTGCCAGTGTCCCCAGGCTGACTGTGCAGCACTAAATGAGCCCCTAAGAGTGAAGTTGGACCTTGGGGTAAGGGTCTCTGCCAAGCCCTTGAGTGGGAATCACTTCATTCAATTAAATGAATTTTGTTTGACATCTCCCCAGTGGGTTCTGGCTGGTCCTTGGGAGGTTCCCAAGGACTGTGCTTTATCCACCATGGTAGGGGTGTTTGGGTTGTCTGCAAGAGAATGGGGAGAGCAGAGGCATGCAGGGATCTGGGGTTGAAGGAAGTTTGAGGATCATGGGAGATGGGGCAGAGCTGTGCCAAAGTTCCCTGGATAATAGGAATGGACTCCACGGGGAGCAGAGAGGTTGGAGTGGATTTTGAGGGGCAAAGTGGGTGGACCAGAACTGGCAATTTAGAGGATACTTAGATTTGATTCATTAGTAGCTCCAGGCCCTATAAACATTAAAAAAACCATTAAAGTTGCAGTTAATTTTTTTTCCTTTCAATAAAACTGCCTGAACTTGACAACCATGACCGATTCCCTCTGTTGCCATTGTCACACTGCCAGTCTGCATGGGGAAGAAAATTAAAAATGAAGTGACTATGTGCTAATCTCAGATTTATTGTAGGGTTTTGTGTATGAGCCCCTTTCCCTGTCGATGCTCTGTGAAGAGCTGGGGCTTCGTCATCCTGCCTGTGGCCAAACAGATCCTTTCCCCTGCTTTCCACTCAAGTACCCCAGACTGCAGCTGCCTTTAAGGAAAGGCACCAAACTCCTCAGATCACAAACACAGATTTGTTTGACCACATGGGATCTCCCTGCCCTGGGATCTGGGTGTGCCCAGCTGTGAGCTGGACACGTCTCCATCTCCCACCTCCAGGCTGCCAGAAGCAGAGCAATAGCAGTGACAGCAGAATCTCCAACAAGATGCAAATTGTCTCGAAAGCACTGAGGGGAAAAAGGAAAACAGCTTTGTGTGCACTTTGTATGCACAGAGAGCCTTCAGCTGTCTCTCTGCTTGGGATGTCTGCAGGAGCCTTTGGAGTGTTGGAACGCTGTGTTTGGGTTTTGCATCTGTTGCTGTTGGTAGCAGACAGGTCCTGGTGCCCGTCCTGCCCGTGCAGGGTGCGCTCAGCGTCGGGCTCCATGCGCTGCCGGCCCGGCCACGCGTCCTGCACGGAACACTCGCTGCCTCGGGCCCTTCCTTAGCTGGAACCAGAGCATGGACAGGCGCCAGGCTCTGGGGAAGAAGCAGCATCTGAAAATTGGGTAGTTAAGTGCCTGCAGAGTGTCCTGCTGGAGGAAGAATCTGGCAGATTTCGGCAGCGCTGCCTTTGGCTCAGTCGCTTCGGGGTCACCTCGGTAGCAGGAGGGGAGGCTGCCTTCTGCCAGCTAACCTCTGACTGGTTTTTTCTTCCTTTAATGAGAAACCTGGAGCCTCACAGGCTGTTTAACTACAGTGCAGGCAGTGAGGTGTGACCAAAGCCAGCCCTTTTTCCAAGAACTCGTGTCTCTGCAGGCGGGTCGGCTGCACTGGCATCCTGCAGGGCTCCTGGTGAGGGCACAGTTCACTGGCAGATCCCTGCCCTCCCTCAGGGCAGTGTGGAGGGCAGGGACAGGGTCAGGAGTGTCCCTCATGGTGGTGTGTATGTGTGCCTCTCCATGGAGGGGGCTCAGTTTGCCTCAGAGGAAGCTGAAGGCCGGGTTGGGGGATGAAGGCCCCTCTGACTGCCTGGCAGCCAGTCTGTGCCAGCTGGGATCTGGGGTGGCACTCAGCCTACTCAGTTCCAGGTGTCTGGCTGGGCTGGTGCTTCAGCTCTTTGAGCAACCAAAGTTGCTCTGCCCCAGGTAATGCATTTCACCCCGTTTCCCTTCCCTGGCTGAGCCCAGGTGGGGGCTGCTTCCTGACAGAGCACACGGTGAGATGTTGGGATGAAGGAGCTGTTGGGTGTCCCTCACTGCCCCAAAATGGGGGTGACAGTGAGAGCTCTGGGCCTGGCCCGCCCTGAGCCTCCCTCACTCTGTTCAGCCCTGCAGAGCTGGGGCACCCAGGAGGAACGTGCAAGGTAAAAGCACTTGTCACAAGGAATAAAGTCAGAAACACGTCTTGGGAAAGTCTTTTTGATTCTAATTGGCATCTCTGAGGCTGCTGCTGCAGGCTCCTGGAGGACTGGGCTGATGGCAGAGCACATCCCAGAGCACTGCTCTCCCCACTGAGCCTGTCCTCAGAGGACCTGGGGAGGGGCTGGGGCTGCCCTGTGCCCTCAGAGGGGCACTGGGAGGTGGCATCTGCTGACCTGTGGCCAGCACCAAAGGGAACCTTGGGGTAAAACCAAAAAGCAGCAGTGGCCCATGCAGAGCAGCTTTGCTCCTTGGCTCTTGTGTGAGGGTCTGTTGAGTGCAGACAGGTTTAAAGTCTGGCTCCTCTGTGTGGCTGGCAAAGGTTAAAAGATCTCCAGTGTCTTTGTATTTAATTCTCTTTAGTGGCAGATTATTGTTTTCCATGGAACTTGAAATCCAGATGGGTTTGAAGGACGTTTCTCTTGCACCAGGGGCTGGAATTATTTGTTCTGAGCTGCTATGCTTTGTCTATCCTTGTTAAGTACCCAGAGAATACGGACTGCCACCAAGGGAATTTAATGTGACACAAAAAAATAAGGAGTGCAGGAGAAAGCTGTAGGCTTCACAGTGTTTAACTAGTGTATCCTTGCTACAGAGCAAGCAATTTTCTTTGAATTTGAGATGCCAAAGGTGGGAGAACACCTCCTGCCCTGCCTTGGGGCTGGCAGTGGTGCCCTGTGGGAGAGTGAGAGCCACCAGCTCCGTGCTGCTCGTGTGGGGTCACAGCCGTGCCAAAGGGGATTAGCACCAAAAAGGGCTCGACTCTGCAAAGTGAGCCTGAGTGAAAATGTAAATAGGATCAGCAAGCTTGTTTAGTTTTTATACATGAAAATCACACATCACCATTGTCCCAGCTCATTTGGCTGCTGACTGTTCCTGCTGTCTGGGTGGCACGAAGGGCAGGGCTGGCTGTGAGCTCTGCCCTTGCCAGCATCTTCTCTGCACTGCCCCAACTTCAGCCCTGGCTCTCTGCAGGGGGATGGAGCCACAGAGTGCCAGGATGGGCAGGCCAAGGGAGCAGAGCAGGCCCAGGCACTGGGAACTGCAGGTTTCAGGTACCTGAGGTGTGCCATGCTCTGGGCACTTCAGTCCTTCCCTGTTCCTCCCCCACACAGGGCAGTAATACTTTGCTTTCCAAACCTATGAGAGAAATCCCATCACTTGCTCTGGCCCTCTTTGTCCATTAAAAAAGCCCTTTTAAAGCCATTTCTCTCTGGGAGATGAATTCCTCTGCATTCCTGCCAGGTGAGGTGTCTGTCAGGGGAGTTAATCCCCATTAATCCCTTCCCTCCTCCCCGGAGCTGAGCACACAATCTCCTGCTGTTACAGGAATGCACATTAAATGTGGCTCTTTGGCTTAAAATTCATGAACAAGAAAGGGGAGGGGATGTTTCCATCTTTCTGGTGGGATGCTGCTGCCCACCAGCTGGAGGTCCCTGCCCTGGCAGCAGCAGCTCCTGTTAATCACTGGGAGTTTGTTCCCAATCCAAGAGAGTCTCTGCTTGTGCACCAAATGGGCAGCCTGGAGCTCTCAGCAACAACCTGCCTCTTCTTACTCACTGATTTTGTGCAGTTGAGGGGTGCACAGAACAGTTCATGTGATGTGGTTCCACCCTCCCACAGCTCCTGGTGAGCCCCTGGTGTCCCTTGGCCTCGCTCACAGGCTGTGGGGTGCAAGGTCTGGCCATGGTCTGGTGTCCACTGGGACTCTGGGGCAGTGGCAGTGGCTCTTCCCAGCACAGTGGCCCTGACTGGCACAGTCTGTGAACTGGCCTTTGGGAAAACACGGAATGAGCCCCTCCCTGTGGGCTGCAGAGCCATTTAGTCCTGACTTTTCTGTTGTTTATACAACTCTCAGACAAACAAATGCCTTTGTGCCGTGGCTGTCAGCTCAGGCTCTGCTCTCCTGTCCCCTCCCAGCTCTCCAGGAATGAAGTGTGTGGGATCTGACCTGCCAAGGGAGGGGGAGGCAGAGGAGCCCTGTCAGGGGGTGTTGAGGGCTCTGCCACCCACTGCCCTTTGCTAAATGACTGGTCTGGGCTGCGTGGCAGAGAGATCTCTGGGCATCTCTGGTCTTAATTCCCTGTTTCCCTGAACCTGTGGCCGAGGGAAGAGCAGCTCCTGGGTGGAGAGCCATGTGCCATCCTGCTCTGCTGTCACCACAGCTGCCATGGAAGTGGCAGTGGTGCTGCTTGGCAGGAGCAGAGCAGCTGCTGGCGTGGCCGGGAGCAAGGACACGCTCGGGAGGTGGCTGCTCCGGGGCAGCTCGCTGCATTTGAAGAGGGTAGCACTCAGCAAAGCACACGTGCTGAAATCCCACGGAAGTGTGGATGGGAAGGGGCAGGAAAGCCTTGCTGCCCTTTATGGAGGGTGCCAGGCAGCCTCACCTGCCCTCACCTTGCCTGCGGCTGGCCTTAATTGGGTTTGTCTTACAAAACCCAAATGTGGAGCAGCGAAGCGCTGTCGGCGCACACCTGCCGGGACTCTCTGGGGAGCAGAGGGAGGCAGGGCCAGCGAGGGCTCTGGGCTCCAGCTGAAGCCTTCAGTCACACAGCAGCGTGGCTCTGCCAGGCGTGGGGAGATGTGTCCTGCTGAGCTCTGCCCAGGTAGGAGGGCAGGGAAGCAGCTTGTGACAGAGGCTTTTAAAGGGTGGTAGAGTCCGTGTGCTTCTGCTCTGCAGGGGGAAGGGGGCAGAAAAAGGGTTTTAACAGCACAGTGTGGGGTGACTGGAGCATCTCTGGCCTTGCCTGGGGCCAGAGGAGACACCTGACCTTCCCCTGCTGCCAGGGAAAGCAGTGCAGGTTTGTCTGTGGCCATGGAGGGAGGCTGAGCAGAACCCAGAGCCCCTGCTCGGCCATGGAGGGGGCTGGGGTTTGCCTGGGCACTGTTACAGGGTGTTTAAAGCCTCTGTGTGTGGAATCCCACGGGAGGTGGCTGTAAGCCATGCCCCGGGGCTAAAGGCTGGAAGCAGCTCCCAGAGCAGGGAGGGGAGGGCAGTGCTCCGTGTGCCCAAGGTCGGTACATGGGGCAGAGCTCCCAGCCTTGGAAGCCTTCCTTATCCTTCTCCTCTTCCTCCTCCTCCTCCTCCTGCTGCCAGGACATGCTGGAGGTCGAGTCAGGAGGGTGCTGTAACCGTGTGATGTCCATTCACACACCTGTGTGGCTCCTGCTGTCCCCTGCTGCCATGTCACTCGCTCCTGTCCCCACAGGGCTGTAATGTCATGGAGGACCAGGACCTTCGGGATATCGGGATCGGGGACCCGCAGCACCGCCGGAAGCTGCTCCAGGCTGCTCGCTCCCTCCCCAAGGTCAGCACCAGCCCAGGAGGGGCATTGCCCAGCATGGCTGTGAGCACAGGGGAAACAAAAGCCAGACCCTGCATCTCCAGCCAGGGAGGAATCTGTGGGAAGGGTTTGGGGAATAGCAGGGGGGAGGAGGAGGAGGAGTATACTGCTCTTCAGGCTGTGTGGATGATGGTAGCTCCGTGCTGGGACTGTTCCTCCTGCCAGGCTTGATCTCAAGCACATTCTTTGTTTGTACAGTGCTTTTGTTACTGGCTGGTGGAGATGGTGAAGGCCTGTAAACTGATTTTCATTGACCCCATATCTCTTGGGATCCCAGCTCCTGCAGCTTTTAACACCTTTCTTATGCTTTCACAGTTGAAACCCCTGGGCTGTGATGGGAATAGCCAGCCATCAGTTCCTGCGTGGCTCGACTCCCTGGGGCTGCAGGATTACATCCAGTCCTTCCTCTCGAGTGGCTACAGCTCTATCGACACTGTGAAAAACCTCTGGGAGCTTGAGATAGTAAACGTGAGTGTCACCCCTCTCCCGCCAGGGCAGCCAGGTCCTGGCTGGACCCTGTTCCCTGGAGCTGGGACTTGCTACAGGTCTCTCAGAGTAGCTCTGTGCCCGTGGTGACCCTGATGTCCCCCTGCAGGTGCTGAAGGTGAACCTGCTGGGCCATCGGAAGAGGATCATCGCCTCGCTGGCAGACAGACCCTACGAGGAGCCACCAGCCAAGCCACCCCGGTTCTCACAGCTGAGAGTGAGTCCTGCTCATGGTTCCCTGCCTGGCTCAGGTGTCAGTGCCAGGAGAAATCTTGCCATGGCCAGTGGTGTCCATTCAGCTGCTCACCTCATCCTCTCCAGCCAGCCAGGCAGCAAATACTTGTGCAGGGGCAACCTTGCAGTGAGTGGGGCAAGATAATTCCAGCCCTTGCAGGTCAGCCTCTGGATGCTGACCCCATGGGAAAGGTCAGGCTGCCCCTTGGGATCAGGTGCCTGCACTGAAGGGGTGCAGGGTGCCACTCCCACCTCTGCCCTGCACAGAAGGGAGCTCTGAGCCCACTTTCTTGCCCTTGTTTCCTGGTCAGAGATGTGGGAGCTCTCAGCAGGCAGGAGGGACCCAGCCCAGCTGGAGAGGGGCTGCAGCTGGGACTTGGTGTTTGATTGCAGCCGTGGGATCCAGAGCCCTCTCCCTGGGCTGCTGAGAGCTCCTGCTCTCGCTGCCAAATAACACTCCACAAGATATGTGGATGTTGATTTTTGCTGCAGGAGTGGCAGCATTTGGATATCGGGCCCTTGTTACGGGGCTTGGCTGGCAGGGAAGCATCACATTCCCCGTTCTTCCTGAAAACCCTGAAAACTGGCTTTTGAGAGCTGAGCTTGGCAAAAGCTGCTGGGCTCAGAGCAACCCTGTGAGGAATGGGGTAGCATGTCGTGCTGCCTCCTCCCAGAGATTGCTGATCAGCTTCCTGGAGCAGGAATTGGAGTGATTAGAGTTTACCCAACCTAAACATCTGGTCCTTGCCCTGCTGCAGAGCTCTGCCCTCTTGGATTCCCAAGGCTCTCCAACCCAAACAGCCTTAGCTGAAACGAGTTGTGCTGCTGTGCCCTGCTTGCTGACACGGGATTTTTTAGGAGCTGGGTTCAAGTGTGGGAACAGAGAGAATTCACTCTGGTGCTGCACTGGGAGGGTGCCCAGTACGGCCCCGCTGCTCAACGCCCTGTGCCGGGCAGCAGGAGCAAGGGAGGGAGCAGCAGCTCAGGATCTGCCCCGTGAGCTGGGCGAGACTGAAGGCAGCAGCGGGGCTGAGGCGGGGAGAGGGCTGCTTCGGTGCGGCTCAGCTGATTGAGATGCTGCCCGGGGAGGCTGGGTGGGAGAATGGGCCATTTGCAGCATTTCCTGGCGCTGCAGCTGGTGAGCTCCAGCGCGGGGGGCGGGCGGACGTCAATGGCAAATCAAGCGAGTGGGCTGAATGGGACTAATGCGGCCACAGCTGTGCCGAGGCTCTGGCCCTGCCTGCGGGCCCTGGGCGCGCTCTGCCGGCGGCTCCTGGGGCTCCTCTGCTGCGGAGGCTGATCATCATCGCCCTCGGGTGCTTAGCTTGGTGCTTTAGGGGAGCCCACCCCTCTGGAATCACCTTGCCCCCAGCCCAGCGTGTCCCCTGCCCTCCTGGGATGAGCACTCAGTGGCATGCTGGGCACAAAGGGCTGAGTACGTGGCTGAAAGCATCCTGGAGCAAATCAGGGGTCTCATGCAGAAGGTGAAGGGTGGGATTGGCACTGAGGCAGGAGCCCCCAGAGCAGGAGCTGACCCCGTTAGTCCACTCACTGCACCCTGTGATGGGGGCACAGCACAGCCCAAGCTGACTGGGACCCTTTGTGGTGTCTGCTCCTTGCAGTGCCAGGATCTGATGTCCCAGACATCGTCTCCCCTGAGCCAGAACGACTCCTGCACGGGCAGATCTGCAGATCTCCTGCTGCCCTCGGGGGACACTGCCAAGAGGCAGCACGATCGTGGCACTGAGGGTGCTCCCTACTCCAGAGCTGAGCGCTACAAAGCACAGGTTAGTGGGTGCTTTTGTGTGTCCTGGGGGCCCTCTGCACAGGCTCCCCCATCTCTGGAGCCAGGGAGGAGGGAGGATGATGCAGGGGGGGAGCTGGTCGGGCTCAGCTTCCCTCAGACATTAGAGGCAGCAGCTCCTTTATGCCTCAGTTTCACCTCAAAAATGGATGGCTCACACTTCATCAGCACTGGCACCTTAACCCCATGTGCTGCCTCTGTCCAGCTCCTGGGAAACTTGGCCATTGCCAACCTCAATCCCTTCAGCTCAGAGACCCCCCCCGAGAGCTGTTGCAACCCAGTTAAACCCCTTGTGGCTTCACATCCGTGCTTCCTCCCATGCAGGAGGACCGTCGGGAGTCCAGGCTGACGCTGCGCCCCCCCAGCCTGGCAGCCCCCTATGCCCCTGTCCAAAACTGGCAGCACCAGCCCGAGAAGCTCATCTTCGAGTCCTGCGGGTACGAGGCCAACGTAAGTGGCTTGTGGCTTGTGGGGGGGTCAGGCTGCTGAGTGTGGGGTCTCAGGGCGATGTCATTGCCTTGGGACTGGCAGGATTTAACATCTCTCTCTCTCCTTCACACAGTACTTGGGCTCCATGTTGATCAAAGACCTCCGAGGGACAGAGTCTACACAGGACGCCTGTGCCAAGATGAGGGTACGGAGACCCTGGGGCTGGGGGCTTCACTGGCAGCCTGTGGTGGATGATGTGGGTTGGGGAGGGGGGAGCTCAGTGGTTCCCCAAACCCTGCAGGGGCCCAGGCCACCAAACAGGCAGTGCCACTGTCACTGGTGACCTGCCCCTTCCCAGCATTGTTCCCAGTACCCAGAAGGTCTGTGCACTGGGAGAGTGGGTGTTTGCACTGGGGAAGTGGTGGCTGGCTTCTCTTCAGGTCCTTGGCTCTTCCCTCTGCTTCCATCAGGAGCTGACTTTCCTCCTCCTGTCCCAGATCCCCAGACTTCCTCTATGGGCCTGGGTGGGTCTCTGGGGTGGAGTGGGCTTGGGTGGGGGTGAAGAGAGAGCATCCATTCACAGTTGGTCACTTGAATATTCTCGTTTCTGAAGAAATCCACGGAGCACATGAAGAAGATCCCAACCATAATCCTGTCCATCACGTACAAAGGGGTGAAGTTCATCGATGCCTCCAACAAGGTGAGCTGCAGGTGCCTCAAAGTCAGTGTCTGGAGGGACACAGCCTGCCATCCCACCTGCCTGGCGGCTGCAGGTCACTTTTTGTGGCTCCAGAAGCCACAGCTGGTCCTGGGGAGCTTCTGGGGCTGGGGGAGAACACCAAGGTGGTGATGATCACCCGAGTGCCATAGGCTTGGCAGACTGGCTGCTTGTGGACCATGTTGCCATTTATTCCTGCCATGGGAGGGAGCTGGGGCTGGTCTGGCTGGGAGACTCCCCTTCCCTGTCCCCAGGACACCCTCCACAAGCACTGTTTGCTGGCTGTATTTGCCATCCCCAGAAGGGTGACGGGTGCTTGTGGTTGACCCCGGCAGAATGTCATTGCTGAGCACGAGATCCGGAACATCTCCTGTGCTGCCCAGGACCCTGAGGATCTCTGCACTTTTGCCTACATCACCAAGGACCTGCAGACCAGCCATCACTACTGCCATGTCTTTAGCACTGTGGATGTGGTGAGTACATTGTCATGTCACATCTCCTGGTCCTTCACAGCCCATTTGTTTTATCCCTCAGCTTTATTGGCTAGTCACAGACTGCTCCTTTCCAGGGTTCTTTCACCCATTTTTACCATAGAGTAGTCTTGGTTCCACATTCCTGTCCTCTGGACCTCTGTGGACAAAGAGAATATTTGTCTGGTTTCATTACTGCCATCTCCAGCGCTGAATAAAGCAGGGCAGGAGCTTTCCCTCCTGGGGAATGTGCCATGCACAAACCCCTAACATGCTCTCAATTATGTTGAGCATAATGGGCTGATGTAACAACTCGGAGAGGGTAGAAGTGTGATTTGCATTTATACTTGGGCAGAATCAAAATTGCACAAGACTTTTGGGCTCTTTATGCTCCTGAACTGCAGTGCTGGTGGGGCTTTACAGGTGAGCATGGGGTCCTGGTCAGGGGGCCCTGAGGGAGGCAGCATGTTCCTGGCTCCCCCACATCAGGAGCTCAGTGGCTTTGGCAGGGACACAGCAGGATGTGACCTGCTGACAGAAAGGCACCAGCTCTGCCAAGGTCTGTAACCCCAGAGCAGCTTCTGAGCACAAGGGGGACTGTGCACAGGGTGATCTGACAGCTTTGTGTTCTCTGTGTTCTCTCAAAGAACCTGACGTACGAGATCATCCTCACGTTGGGGCAGGCATTCGAGGTCGCCTACCAGCTCGCCCTGCAAGCCCAGAGAGCAAAGCCTCTGGGTGCTGGAGCAGGAGAAATGATTGAAACAAAATCTTCCAAACCGGTGCCTAAACCACGAGCAGGCATGAGGAAATCCGCGGTACGTGAGTGCGGGCAGGAGCGACCTACTGGGCTGAGCTGGGGGTTCTTGTGGGCACCACACCCCTACACCTCCCCTGGGTGGCGGGGGGAGCCCAGATGTGGTCCAGGTGCCTGTCCTGCTGCTGGCACTGCAGGTCTGTGCCTGTGTCAGTTCTGCTGTGGGGCTGGGGCTTCTCCTGGTAGCAGGAGGGCAGGCAGGGGTGGAGATAGCCCAGGTGGGATGGGGCTGTAGTGCCCTCCTGGGTCCAGCACAAGCTGGACCACATGCAAACCCTGCAGAGCTGCAGTGAGATACATAGGTGAGCTGCAGTATGGGATTCCCCATAGCCAAAACCAGCCAAGACTGGAGCTGCTGAGGAGCAGGGACTGCTGCACAAGCCACTGCCTTCCTTTAATGTCTCCTTTTGTCTGTGTTCTGCTTGCTCCCCCCGCTCAGGTGCCGCTCCCTCCCGACACCCGCTGTTGTTACTGTCACACCTGTACAACACACCGCCCCTCCTACCTGCCGCTGCAGTCTGTTAGTCCTGGAGCGAAGGTCTTTACCCTTCTTCCTGCCATCCTCCATTCCAAACCGACCCGGGCTGCCTCCCCACTTCCTGAATCTCCCGCTGTGTCCACGTGTCCTGCCTCGCTGTTGTTCATCCCCATGCTCATTCTGGCCCACGCCAGGGGTTCGGATGAATCCCGGGGATCTGCCGCTCCCACCTGCCCCTGCTGATGCAGTGTGGCAGCTCTCAGCTCACCCCACTGCTCCTGCTGGGGTGGTAACTCCCCGTGGCACCCTGATTTAGCAGGACAAGAGGGAAGAGCCGTGCTTGGTCAGGAGGGTAAATCACGTGGGAGCTCACCTGCCAGGAGCTGTCTCCCTCTGTCCCATTTCTGTAGCGCTCCGTTTTTCATGCTTGTTTGAGATGAGCGAAGCTGTCGCTGATGGTGACAGGGACTCGCAGCCTAATGCAGGGAGTCATCTTGGGGTGCTGGGTTGAGACTGACATGACAAGACACATTTTAGCTGTGAAGGACTCAAATGCCTCCCCAGCAAGAGCTGCTTCCTTGCACACGTGCACGTTTTTGGGACGGGCGATAGGCAGGCAGGCGCTCCGTGCTCTGAGTCCCAGCTCGTTCTGTCCCAGAAGCACGGGTGTCCTAAGATGCCCTTTCTCTCCTGATTTTCTAGCTGGATCCCCCTGAAGTGGACCAAGACTCCCAGTCTCATGCCAGTGTCTCCTGGGTCGTGGACCCCAAGCAGGACTCCAAGCGGACCCTCAGCACTAAGTATGAGACCACTATCTTCTAAAGCAAACGCCCGCGTCCGCCCCATCTAACCGTGCCTTTGCGATCTGATCTGTCTGCTCTTCTAAACTCCCTCTTCCTCCAGCTGCTCGCCCTGAGCCCGCGTAGGCACCGCGTCCAAGGCAGCAGCCCTTAGGAGACTGTAGACTTAAACGGCTTTTGTACCTGATCGCTGCTGAACACTGTGAATCTCCCTACTCGGAAACAAGGGTAACGCGCTGTAGCTGCCCGCGAGGCGGGAGGAGCAGAGAGGGCAGGCTGGCACTCGGAGATGTGGATCCAGGAAAGCTGCCCACCGTTTTCACGTCTTCCCCCCTCGCTCTGGCACTGTGAATCCCTGGGGCAATGTGATACTCCCCAGGCCTTTTTTTTTCTATCTCACCTTGTCCTTGGACTGATGGAGACCTCTTGTCTCTACGGTGCACACACTCCCTCCTCCTAGATCCTCCTCTTCCCGGCTGAGCCACGGCTGTGTACTGTTCAGTGAACTCACCTCTCCTTCCCTGCCAGTCGAACCGACACTAACCACTGTGATGCTCTCTGCAAATAACACGCGGGCACTCCCATTTCCTCACGGCCCCCCTTGCCCGCAGTCTCCTTCCTCAAAGCCCAGTGCAGAACCTGCTCTGGGTGGTGGGGCAGCAGCGTTGGTTTGGGCCAGGTGTGGTCGTTCCCACTGTGAGCTCTGTCCCCTTGGACACGAGGGGAGGGTTGGTTGCATGCATTTCAATCCCTTGTAGGTTTTTCTTCCCTTCATAGTCCTTGTGTTTACACTCACCAGACTTCTCGTGAACACTGGGTGTAGTTCTCACGTGGCAACCTGTGGTTAAGCTTCCAAAGGCACGTGTTGTTGTTAGCCCCGGGCTGGGGAGGGGAGCTGTCAGCTGGACACCACCAGCTGCATCAGCAGGGAGAGGTCAGGGAGCAGCCCTGGATTATTTGCCTCTGGTGTTAGGGCCCAGGAGTAGCTTGTCTGGGTTTTGCTGTGGTTTTGGAGCTGCTGCCTCAAATCTTCCATTTCCCCTCACCTGCAGTGAAATGTGATGTTTCAAAGTCCTTATTTAGCTCTTTCTCAGGAATGAGTTTGATTTCCTAAGTCATTTGCGACTTAATGGCAAACTGACCAGACTGAGGGGTTCCCTCAGCTAGTGGGAACCCAGTGAAAGGACTAAAAGTGTTGTCTTACAGCAAGAAAAAACAAAGGAAAGCTCAGTCTAGTACGTACATTTCGTATGCCACAGAGTCCCCTGACACAGAGTCAGCACTGCCCAGGGCCTGCAGTGCCACCCTGCCAGCCCAGGCCTTGTGGACAGCAGAACACTGCTGTGCTTGAGGTGCTCCAAGAAGTTGCGTTTGGGTTCCATCAGCACTTTTCCAAGCTCTAAGAGTGCCCTGAAGGTTTCTGTGTCCCTCTAAGAGAAGCTCAGTCCCTGGTGTGGGTGGCAGAGCAGTTTCTACGTGTAGGTGTTCACCACGCTGCTGCCACACGTCCGCCCAGTGTCAGAGGGTCTGAGCTCTTCACCCCCCCTGCTCTCAGCTGGGAAGGGCAGGTCCCTCCGTGCCCCCTAAATCTGGGTCATGAGAGCATGTGCCTTTCTAAGAGTGACCAAACCCAGCAGGGATCACAGGCAGCCCTTCCCAAACCACGCCGCTGCCGCTCTGTGTCCGTAGCCCTGACGGTTTTCGTGTCCCACCTCCGGGCCTTTCCCAGCACGTGTTTTCCTATGACTCGGAAATTCATTCCATTATCTTCCTTTCTGTTTGCCTCTGCGAAGCTGAGCTCCGGGCAGCCGTCTCCTACCGTGGGATGTAGTAGCGGGGCAGAGACCTGGGACGCAGTGGCCTCCTGACATGAAGATCATCTCCCTCTGGCACGGGTGGCTGCCTCAGAGTGGGTGCGTGGCTGCTCGGTGAGGGCTCCCAGAGCAGAGGGGGGAAGGGACCCAGCCTCCGCCGAGGAAAGCTGCTCATCTCCATTCCTAGCCAAGGAAAACTCGAGACTCGGAGGCCAAGAGCGATGTCGCCTTTCCTAGTTTGAGACAAAACATCTTTCCACCTGTTTCTTTTGTAACGAAGTGACACAGAGCAAATCCAGTTCACGGTTTCAATGTAGCGCCGCAGCTTTTTGGTGGAGGATGAAAAAGAAAACCAACAGATTTTTATTTACTGAGAATCCTGCAGTCCGGTGAGGAGCACCATAGAAAGTCTTAGCAGGGGCGTGGTGTGCACATTTCTGATGGTACTTACTCTGCTTCAGCTCTGGGTGAACAGGAGAGAACGCCAAATTCTTGGAGATCGCTTCCTTCTGTGTGAGAAGCTGGTAGGGTAAGTCTGCATCCTGTTCTCCAAGGCACTCCACGCTTTTGTAGCAAATGGAAGTCACTTGAGGAGAAGAATCTGCAAAGGATCTTTCACTCCAGAGCAGCTGTGGCCAATATCCCCGATGGTACAAAGCTTCCTTCTCCCCCAAACTGTCGTGTTGCAATACTTGACATTTCTATGGCAAGGACCCCGTTTCTTCCCGTTTCCGCACTGAATTCCTGGGGACAGCTCCCTGCTCCAGCCTCTGTGCACCTGTCTTGTTTTTAAATGCAGTTACGCCCTGAAGGGTTGGGGTTTTTTTAACTATATTCAATTGTGATTTAGCACTTTTTTTGATACTAGCTCATTATTTAATTAGTGCAACCGTTTCAGAAGATGAACAAATAAGGAGTTAAATTTTGGGCATTACACTGAAACAGTCCCTCCCCAAGGACAAACCACATCAGCCTGAGGGTGGCTTGGCCCCGTCCGAGCCCAGTGTCCCCAAAGACACCACCTCAAAGGTGCTGTGTGCTTGCTTTTATTCTGAATTACAGAGCGTTTCACAGTGGTTTGGGTTGTGACTGACGTGTTTTCAGACTGTTCCCCTCTGGGGAGAATGTTAAAATGGTTGTGATTTGAATTCTTCAGATGCAAAATGTAGCGCAGTGCGTCGGTCGGGATCTCGCCAGGCCCTGTGGGGGTTGTGGGACCTGCTGCCGCCGTGCCCGAGTAATTCCTGTTTAACTCCAGTTGCTGCTGTATGTCAGGATTTCCTTTAGTCTCTCTCACCAGTGAGGCTGGGAAGGAAGTGAACCATAATCCCAAGGGCACAGACCTGTAAAGGATTGGGAAGGGGGAGTGGAGATTTTGGGTTAAGTCAATGAATTTAGGAAACCTAACATTCCTTGTTATGCACATGTTGCAATTCATACTGGTGTAAGTGTAAATATTTGGTGTGTTGGCAACAAGTCTTTGGTGAGATTGCAAATTGAACCTCTGCTTGGGAGGAGGGACACCTTTCCTTTCTGACACGTGAGCTTTTTTGGAGGTTGGCTTGGAGGTGATGTGGTGATGAAGACTCCAATCTTCAGGCACTGGGCTCGGTGACCCTGGTGGTCCATTCCAGCCCCACGTGTAAACCTGTGGTTGTCTTTAGTGATCCATTCTTTAGCCAGATACTCCCTTTCTCACCTCACAGACAGAGCAGTTGTTTTGGCAGTTCGGTGTGGTGAGGTCCCTCAAGGGACTCGGTGCTGGACACTGCCCCTGGGCTGTGCCAGCTGCTGGCTCCTGGCCACCTTCACCCACCCACTGTGCAGTATTCGGGCTCTTCCTCCCTGCAGGGTTTTGTGCTATCTGGAGGAAACTGCCCCAAATTTCTGGTGCTGAACACGACATTGCATCCAACTGCCTCTGCTGTATTACCTGCCAGGGAGGAGTTGGGGCTGCCCTGGGCCTTGTTCCTCTCTTTAAAGACAGATTGTGTTTCACAGACTTTGGTTTGTGGGCTGAGCCCTCACTCACAGCTGGCAAATGGAGTTGCCAAGTTTTGTCTTTCTTTTTATAGGAGGGGATGATTTTTTTTTTCAAATTGAAGATGCTTTATCCTTTTTTTATTTTGTGTTTACAAAGAAAAAAAAAACCAGTGCTAATCTTAGCTGTTCAGCTGAGTTTAAACTTGCTTGGGATTGTTTTTTTAGAAGAAATTATGCAACTTTTTTGGGGTACATGCCTGCCCCCCTCCCAGGGAGAAGATGCAGCACCTTCCAGGCTGTACCTGTAGTGAAGTCTGTACCTTCAGGAGGCTGCTGAGACACAGAGCAGATGCCAAAAAGCCCCGACCACGTCCCGTTCTGTGTGCAGCTGAGGTGGAGCCAATGCTTTAATGCTCCTTCCACCCACCTCAGAAGTTTCCAGCAGCAGCATTTCCCCAGCTCTGATCAAATCTGTGTTTTGGAGCCGGCACAGCGCTCACAACGCTGTCGTGTTGCAAAGGTCTCCCTTTTAGATCTCACATTGGTATTACCTTAAATTTTTTTTCCCAAAAGAAAAGTACCTGTGCTGTTCTCGCTAAGTCAACCCAGCTCAGACATTTTTCTTACCCACAGAAGAATAACCTGGGATTCCCTGACAGGGCAGAGACAGTCGAGTTCAGTTTGCAATGTGGACATTTTTGCTAATTGTGATGTATGGCAGTGGGGCTGATTTGTAATACAAATGTTATTTAATCTGTCTGTATTTTGATACTTGAATTTCCTTTTATTTCCTGTATATACAATTGTTAATCTGTTCAAATTTGTCTGAATTTTAAACATCTTGTGGTACCAAACATAACCAATCTGTGCAACAACATAGACTGACCTCACTACAACAAGGCGAGATTGTAAATATTCCTGGGCTTCCAGCAGTCGTTTTGTTGTTTTCATAATTGTACAACTTAGAACAGACTGAATTAATAAACAACCTTAGACACACGTGTGTGCTCTTGTGTGTGGCCCCAGTGTTGTGCCCAAATCCTCCTGGGGGTCTGTGTCAAAGCAGGGCAGTTCTCTGCAGGAACTGGCTGGGGGGGTTTGGGAGCTTTGGTTGAAGCTGCTTTTTCTGCAGTCAGTCATAACGACCCAAACATTGAATATGATTATTTTGAGACTAATTTATGCGTAAAATCACATCCAAATGTTCTGTTAAAGACAACACAAGGGTCTGCAGCCATTGTGGGCGTGTTCTACACGTGATGGAGGGTTAGAAAAGCTCATTTTTGCCCCCATTAATGTACATCTGCAAGGATTGTGTCCCTGGGGGCTGTCATGTACCGGGGATAGCCACTGAAATCCCTTTTTGCAGCACGGCAGCGAGTGGTTCCTGTGACACCAGCACCCATTTGGGCAGCCATAGTTCAGAACATTTACCCAGCAAAGACTTGGGGCTTGCCAGGAACTAGGACATTTCAGTATGTAAAATTAGAGCAAGAAATCCAGACATTTAAATACAGGTTAAAGTTCAGATTTTCGTGTCAAGTAAAATCTGACTGATGTGAAATGCTAAATACACCAGGGATTGCTAAATTTATACCGTATGTTCCATTTCTAATAACAAGGCAAGTCAGGTTTTCAGGCTGACATGAAATACACTGAGCTGCTTTAATGGTTTGAAACACCGTGAGGTTTTATCCCTCACAACCACAGCCCTGGCTGGGACTGACACCTCAGCAGAGGTTACAGAATGAACACCCTGAGTTCAAAAGGCCTGACCTGCACTGCAGTTCAATGAGCTCCACAGCCCCTTGCCTTCCCCACCAAATAGGGGCAGGTTTTTGAGGAAAAAAATGCTACTTTTTCTAGTTAAGGGGTTTATTCAGATCTTGATGTGCCAAGGGTCACCTCCTGCTGGCCTTGGTGGAGTTGTGGGATGGATTTTTCCAAGCTGAGGCAAGATCTGAGAAACTGGAGGAGAACGGGTTCCATCCCTGCTGGTACGTGGAGAATGTGATCAGAAATAATCCAGCTTGCAGCTGGGAGAAGTACCTTCCTGAGAATTCCCAAACTCTTGCCTGTTGTAGATTGTACTTCCAAACCTGCCCCCAACTTCCAGCAGCTGCTCCTGAATGGAACCAAGGCCCTTTGGGAAATCTTTTTGAGAATATTGTCCATCGAGGAAAATTAAAAGGCTGAGAAGGGAAATAAATCCACTGCCCTGTAGGGAGGAAGAGTATGAAAACAAAAAATAATTGGTGAATCAACAGGAATCTCCTGTGAGAGAAGGTTCCTGAGGCAGATCAGGGGCAGCCCCATCACAGGAGGTTGCTGTAGGAGCCAGGAATGCTCTGGAGGGATGCAGATAAAGCAGCATCCAGCACAGGAACCCAGGTGACACTGTGTGGCACCTGAGAGCACTTCAGGATCAGGTGTACTCACCTTGCTTTCTCTGTCAAACATCCAATTTCTTCCATGCAGGAAAAAGCCACATCAGTGACTTGTGGTGTGGAGGGGACAGAGTCCAGCCAGATCCTCCCACAGAAGGTGCAGATCCACAGAAGCTGTTCATTTGTGTGGTGTTGGAATCCAAAATGCAGGGAACTCTCAGAACTTTGGGTCTGTAAGCCAAAGCTTAGAATTAAACACAGGATTTGATCTGAGACCTTAGAAAAGGCTTCCAAACTTAGGTGCTAGTGGCAAGAATATGCATTTATAGTTTAAAGCAAAGACACATTAAGCTAAGTAGAGGAAAGTTTAGAGTTTTAAAGTGTAGTACTGGAAGTTTGTGTGTCATAACATGATTGGCTAAGAAAGCTTACACTGTAGCATGAGTCCGTGAGACAAAATATTTAAGCATTGGGTCAAAAGCATAAATATCCTTGTTGGCAGTGTTTTATTGGTTACTAAATCCTTAAAAAGTCTAGTAATTAGAGGTCTTGTGACCTTCTGAGCCATGCAGTGAAGATGTGAGCTGAATTCACCCTTCCTACCTATGTAGAAGATAAGAAAAACAAACTGAATCATCTAAAGCAACTCAGAGGTCCCATCTCTAACCCACAAAATCCCCATAGTGTGTCTTATGAAAAAAGCGGTGAAGGTATTAGAGCCCTTCTCCTACCTCAGGGAATAATTCCCTTTGCCCAGGCTCCCAGCAGAGCAGATCCACGGATCCTTGGTTTAGCAGGAGGTGAGAACTGGCTCTGCTGTACTGTTCTGACTGTGGGGCGGGGGCTGCTGCTGCTGCTGAGCCTCGCTGGGGCTGATCCAGGGAAAAAACACACACAAAAAGGGTTTGCAGGACCAGCCTGGTCATGCTCAGCCAGCAAGAAGCAGGTTTGGGGCACTGCAGGCTGAGGGGATTTGTGTGTGTGGGAGGAACAGCAGGGAAGGGGAGGGACCTGCCTACACTGACACACAGCACTCATGTCCCAGCACAGGGAAAGGCCAGGGACTGGTGTCCACAGAATGTTATACTGGTTAGGGGATTTCAGCCTCCAAGAAGGACCTTTAGTGAAGTCAGAGGAAGGAGACAGGCAGCTATAGCAAAATTTCTGCAGATTAGGAAAAAAGATGTCTACATCAAATGCAGTTTTTCCTTTTTAAACAGGCCTCCTAACTGCATTCCCTCATTCCTCGCAGGATCTCAGAATCCTTCAAACTTGTGAGAACTCCCAGTTCCTCCTGGGAAGGAGGAACTCAGCTCTGTTTTCTGCATGCAGGAGCAGGGGCTCACTGCGTGAGATGTGCCAGTGACAGGCCTTGAGGGAGGGACCTGTGAGGCCTCTGGCTCTTGGAGGCATTTCTCTCCTGTGTTGCTGAGCAGGTGATGAAAGCATCAGTTTTGGAATAACCATTTAGTGGGTCCATTTAGTGCTTTAGTAGCTCCTGTAGAAGGAGCAATTCTGTAGAAGGAGCAATTCTCTCCCTCTCCCTGACTTCCTAGGCAGCTTATCCAAGAGCTCCTGGAATTTCTTCCGTTCATCCTGGACATTGGGGTCTTAAAGTCAGCACAGAGGTTCTGGCTGGTGGCATTCAACAAGTCCAAACCCCCAAAACTCTCCTTGGTATGAGACAGGGAATTGAAGGCTCTACACAGCAATAAATGCTGTGAAGTGGGGCTATTTTGGAATGCTGAGGAAGTTCATCAAATGCAGTGCTCACCCTGTGTTAGCTGAGGGGTAAAAAGAGCACAGCACTTTTCAGAGAAACACTCCCTGCCCTCATGAAGACCAACAGAACGTTGTTCTCGCTAGTGCTTCTTTCTGCAGTGAGAGAGTGTCAGTCACTTAAACAGCTCTTCAGCTGAGACGCCAGCACCTCAGAGGAGAGCTTGTCTGCAGAGTCTGCTTTGTTCATGTCACAATCACAGCTTACACAGCTGGAGCCTCTAAATCTTTCCATATTAGTGACTCATACCTGACACTCATCAGATTTAAGAACTTCTTAGTAACTCATGAAGCAATGAATAAATGAAACAGGCTCCAACATTTTTTGCTTATTCCAGGAGCCATCTTATTTTCTTGGTACTTCTTCAGTCAGACCCAAACCCACCTCCATCCCCATTCTCACGCATTTTTTGCTACAAGACAGAGAAAAGCCAAGTCTGAATACATAGATATATATTTATATTTATATACACGCAGACCTGTGTGGGAGAAGCCCTGGCAATCCAAAGGACAATTTCATGCACAATGGTCAGTGTGGAAATGTCACCAGCGACTGCCCATAGCTGGCTCCAGGAGAGAACTGGTGCAGGGCTGGCTGCAGAAAAGCAGGACAAAAGTAAGGGAAGGAACACAAACCACGAGAGGAAAAGGGGGTTAAAAGCATTGACTGAGCAGCTTTTCAGTGAAAACGTGCAGGTTTGTGTACAGACAAATCACCTCGCCAGCTGTGGGCGTGAGGGTCCCGCCTGCCTCCCTCCCTGCCCCGCGATCCCCGGCGCGGGGCTGACCCCTAGTGCCGGCCGGGAGCGGCGGCTCCGGCGCCTCTTTGAATTAACAGCGGGCACTGAGCGAATTAACAGCGGGCACTG